>VXAC01004212.1:568664-834922 GCA_013399225.1 Rhipidura dahli
GTGTTTTGTTTGCCTTGATATATATATATACACACACACACATATATATATATATTAGTAAAGAACTGTTATTCCTATTCCTCATATCTTTGCCTGAAAGCCCCTTAATTTCAAAATCATAATAATTTGGTCGGAAGGCATTTTACATTTCAAGGGAGGCTCCTGCCTTCCTTGACAGGGACCTGTCTTTCAAACCAAGACAGTACCTGAGCTCAACAAGATCCTCATATTAACTCTTCTATTCAGCATTATTGTGGAAAGAAAGGGAGTCTGGTTTTGTCCCCTCATTTTGAAAATATAGAGATCATGATACATTAGGAAATACCATCCAAAAAAGACAATAAAAATTAGATGAAGGGAGGTTTATGTAAAATACGTATGTATCTCTAACCCGAGAACCGAGTAATGTCATTTTTAGAGTGCTGCTTTGAAGGAATTTTACTTGGACATGATTTAATGTAAAACTGGTGTATCTGCATTGTGGTATACAACCTTATCTTATTTGGATTTTAAAAGATCTTAATGTGAGTGTCCAAGGCCTGACCTGTCTGAAGGGTAGCTTAGGAGAAAGTGCAATTGCACTATAAATAATTCACTTTGGTGCCTTGGCTACCATCCACTATAGCCCTTTTAATACCCTATAAGCTCAAATGTACCATGCTATTTTTCTCCATTTCAAACTGCTCTCCCAGGGACAGCAAATGGAATAGCACCATCAGACCATATGCTGTGGAAGCCATGGAGTGCATGAAATTGCAGAGGTTCTGACACGTGTTGGATTTTTCTGGCTGTAAAGTTCACGTGGTAAACCACAGCTCATTCCTCTACCTCTGTGTGATACGCACCGAGAAAGTTTTAACGTCACAGCTTCTGTGTGGGATGCAAGGTCATCTAGAGTGAGGAAGGAGAGTTCTCCCTGGGTATTTTGGTAGGCAAAGAGTGTGCTTGTCCTTCCTCATCTGCTGTTGAATCAGGGAGAAAAGGAGCCAGTCCTACCTAATGGGCAGTTGTACTTGGCTCAGTAATTCAGGCATGGATATTTCTGAAGTTCTGGTGTTGCAGATCTGGCAGAAGTTAATGGGAATGGTGAGTGCTTCAGACAAAAGATGCAGCTCTCTTTAAAGCATTGCTAGTGTCCTTGCTCATCCCACACGGTCTTGTTCTGTGACAGAATTCTGGGGACGTTAGACCCAGCTCAGTGAGTGTCGTGGAAAGAGAAGGGAGAGCTCAAGACCTGAGCTGGTGTTTGCATTAGAATCCTTTATCCATCTACACTTGGATTTAGTTAAAAAAGGGGGCTTCACCACAGCCCCTGCCTGCACAGTCGCAAAGTTATTACCATAACCTGGGTGATAACTTCCCTTCCTCCCTCTAGGTTAGTGAATGGATTTTGGGCTTATGATGGAGTGAGAGGACTCTGGCTTGTGGGCACTTTAAATTTACTGATAAAATCTCAAAAGAGTTTTTCCCAAGTTATGAAATGCATGACAGCGCTAAGGCTATTGTCCTATCTGTCAGGAGACCTGGAATCCCCACTCTGCCTTGTACAAGCCTCCGTTAAGCAGTGTAAAATTGGTCTACAATAATTCATTTTAGGGTCTAAATCTCAGGATGAAGTTGAAATGACTAGAGCTTTGTGGAAGGTGGTCAGGATTTGTCTTGCCCTTTTCTTTTTCCTCTGGAAGAATAAAACCCTCAATTAGGACAGAAAAAGTAAGGTAGAGCAAGGGGGAAGAACAGCTACAGCTTCTCGACTTTACTACAACTCACACCAAGTGATTTGAACACCACATGGTTCACAAGTAAATCTAAAATACTCAGCTGGACTAAGGCAAATTCTTTTGTGAAACCAGGCAAACAAATCAAAAATTTAAGGCAGGAAAGCCACAGAGTGTTGGAGGATAAGAAAGACCTATCTGGCCTCAGGGTTTCCACATTACAAAGTAATTGTTGGCCAAATCAGAGATGGAACCTCTTTGGTTAAAGCATTTGGTAGAGTTGTTGCTTCTGCAGGCAGCAGTCACGGGGAGATACGCTGGCTTGCACAGCACTAGTTCCACACTATCCCTGATACAGTCAAAATTGGGTTCTTATATCACTCATTAGATTAGATTAATGATTACACCTAAGTGATGAAGAAAAGCAAGGATAGCTACCCCAACCACTCCCAAATTATTTGCCTGTCCATGCTGGAACCAGATTCTGGGTGTGGCACAACTGGATTTCACCCAGTGCACACTGCTCACAGCTGGTCTTTTTCTATTTTCATCTATATTCAGAGTAATTTATCTCTCATCACCCCATTACTACCACTTTTTGGACTTTTGGTGGTTTGATGCAATGAATTTTTCCATGTGTCAACCATGACAGTGCCCAGCTTGGCTCTCCTCCAGCCTTTAACATAAGACAGAGGAGTTTAATAAAAACCAATAGCTTTCAAGTGAAACACCACCTCCCACAAACCCCCCAGTGATTCGCTCTGCAGCGAACAGGCACTCAGAACACAAACAAACAAAAACCTTTATGGCAGGACAAACCATGTTCCTTATTCTTTGAATGTGCTTCATATTATAAATCACCCATGATGGTGATAAATGTGCACTTAAAACAAACTACATGCTCTGCTCAACAGGGCTGTTCAGCATAACAAAGCTGCCGGAGGGCAGAGCTGAGCTAAACTAAATGTATTGCTCTTATTGGCATTTTTGTGGTATAGATGCTGCAAGCAGGTTTCCCAATCCACCATGTGGTTTCTGCTTTACCCTGCAAAGTCTTCCTGCAACATTGACCTAAAGAAGTGCAGAGGGCAAAGGGCTGGGCAGGTGCCAGTCAGTAGCATCCCAACAACGACGGTGGTGGGATGGGCATTGTGTTTGGCACACAAATTGGTTCCAGGCAGTTAGTGACACTTGTCATTCTGTCACACCAACTCGCTTCCTAACACCTTCATCTCATTATCTGGAAGGTTATATTTTACAGGAAAGATCATTATCTGATTCTGTCAGCTGCTGTTTGATTTCTGTGTTCTGTTACAGTGAGATTTTTGTTATAACAATGACTTTGCTAATGGCCATCCCCCTGTGCTCCCCATTTATTACACCTTTCCTATTATACCTCCTAGATGAGATCTGACACAACAAACATTATTGAATTAAACCTCAGCTGTAAAGTAAGCAAGCCTTATTATACCAAATTTTACAGCTGGGTAAACTTACATACTGGAGGCATTTAAATGACTTCCCACAGCATTATACAAAGAGCCAGTGAAAGTAGAGAGCCTCGAAAAGTCCAGGTCTCAGTCACTCACTGCAGGCCCCAGTTTAAGAAAACAAATTTATTAAGCATGTGTTTAATGTTAAGCTTATAAACAAGGGGGCATTAACCCATAACAAAGCTTGCTTCCTTCAGCATGCCAAAAACCTGCTGCCAGCTAGCAACAGCAGGATATTAATCATGCCTTCCACTATCTCCATGGTCAGAAGACAGCAGTGACTTACCACTTTGTAACAGAAAGATGTGACATTCACGGCTTGTGACATGAAATGGAGAAAAGCACAATGGATCAGGAGCCATTTGGGGCCCATTTGACCCCAAAACTTATAGGAAAGCTACAGTAAAGCAAGCAAAGTGATAAAAAGTGATGCTGTTTTCAGAAGCAGGATGGAGTATTTTGCAGAATTCACAAGTCCCTTATAGGGATGCCCACTCATCCCAGGGTTGGCTTTCCTTTAGAAGCATCAGTCTCCAGAGATGAGCTAACTGGTGTAGACATCAACAGAGTCAACCACTCAGAGCCAGGGAGGTGCCAGGGACCCTGGTGGAGCCCAGCCTGAACCTGCAGCAGAGGACAGACTCACCTCCATACTGCTTGCCCTATCAGACTACTTAACCCCCAGTTTTTTCATTACTATCCTTTCTTGGTTACTTGACTGTCTGCAAATATGTGCATTTTCCCTTCTCAGTGCCCAATTCATCCTCTTAGTTTCATTCCACAATGCTGCCATTGCCTTCTTCACATCACAGGTCACAGAAGCTGCAATTATCTTACACTGGATTGTCATTGTTGGCAGAATGAAGCAGAAGGAGCTGGTGGTGAGTGGAGAGTTTTAATCAGTAGTAGACAAGGCAAATGAGTAACTTCAGGGAGAATTGCACTGAATGTAAGTGTAGCAGTGGAGAGAGGAGGGGTCTTGTGGTGTAATATGCGATTTTTAGGGTTTGGAGGGCAGAGCCTGTGTCCTGTTCTACTATAAGAGGGGGAGGTGGAAAGAAGTCTTTTGATAGGTTTTTCTGATGAAAAATCAAGCACTAACATGGCAATATTGTATCTGAAAACCGTTTATTGAAAAAAAAACCAAACAAACAAGGACACCCAAACAAACAAGGACGAACAAACAAACAAGGAAGAAAACCAACTAATTATTCTTATTTTAAAAAGGGGAAGGAGGGGAACAGGAAAAATGAGGAGAGAGAGAGGGGGAAAGAAACAGAAGACAGGGGACAGCGTTACCACGGAAGCCCGGCAATTTGTCACCATCGGTTTGGCAGACGGAGCGTGCGTGCTGCGAACCGCGGTGCGTTTGCGTAGCTGCAGCGGCCGGCGAGGGGCGCGGTTTTTAAAGAGCAGCAGGCTGCGTGTGACTTCTGTCGGCAGCCAGGCTGCTGCGGTCACAGCTGCGGTCTCTCAGAGCCGGGGCAGCGGCCGCAGGCTGGGTGCGGACGGCGGCTGTGGGCGCAGCTGGGTGGGGGAGCTGGCTGCGGGTACGGGATCCCCACGGCGGGGAGCTCCCGGAACCGCGCACAGCAGGGCGAAGCAGGCAGCAGGACCACAGGGGAGACAGGGGAACAGAAGGGGCCAAGCTGACCGTCCAAGCTACTCAAAGCAAAACCACAAGACAGCTCTCGTGGTGCTGCAGCTAGCTGCTTTTATGTGCCCCCAGACTCCTCCCCCAACTTGCTGGAAAAGGTGCTCCCAGAGAAAAATATCCTTCTGGTTCTGCTTTTCCAAGGAATTCAACTACTTGCACTTACTGTATATTACAGTCCATTTTTTGAGTTTTATAGTTCATGCTTCCACTACATAGCTCTTCATTTTCAGTGTTAGGAAAATGTGGCCCACTTCTCAAAACTTAAGAGCTTCTAAGGGCTTCAATTAAATCTGACTTTCTAAAGAGTTTCCTCTTCTGAGGGTCACATCCTCTCCTTTCCTTTCTCAGCCTCTCAACAGTGTTCTGGTGGGAAAGAACTGTATCACTGACTACGATAGTTGTCATGTTAGTCTTCTAAATATCTCCTCTGTATATTAATGCTCCCATTGAACATTGACAGAAGCCAGGGACTCACCGCCTGGGTTGGAGGGGGGAGTTCCCCTGTGCCTGGCTTTGCACAGGGCTGTGATGGGGATGTTGCAGAGACTCCTGAAGGCTGCTGGCCAGGGAGTTACTGAAGGGCTGTGCTCAGATATGCCTGACAGATCCCATGTAAATGCCCTTCAGCCAAGTCTCCCTCTCACACACCCAGTAGAGGAGATAAAAGATGGTAAATGGATAAGAGAACATCTAAATAATCAGACAAAAATAACAAGTTTAAATTCAGCCAGGGCTCAGATTTCAGTCTGAGAGCACAATGCATTTCATTGCATTAAAGGGCAAGGGATAGAACAGGTCTCATCACTTTCACAAGTGTAGCACACTGGATGGACATGGAGATCCCTGTGTGTGAGGACAGGTCTGGGCAAGCAGGGCCCTTTAGTGACACAGAACAAGACCCAGAACTGGACTGTTGCTACAGGGACTTGGAACACATGACACCTGCCCTCTGGGGTGTCATGCTGACCACTTGATTGCCCGGAGGCCAAGTGGGCGACTAGCTTCAGTGCCCCGGCAGCAAGGCACTGTCTTAAAGTCTTAAGCTTTGTTGGCAGGTGGAAACTCCTAAGGGAGCTGTCTGCTTCAGGCTCTCAAGGGGGCTGGCAGCAGCCTGTTGTTACCACGGTGGCCAGTGAGGGTAAAGGAGGAGACAGGGACCTTCTTATTGCAACAGTTCCCTGTCTTTAGTCCCTGCCCAGAGGGTCGGGAGAAGCGCAGAGCAAGGAAGGATGGCGACAAAAAAGCACAAAATGATAGTTGTAGGGAATTTTATACAGAGGGGGAAAAGGGGAGGAGCAAGGGGATAAGCCAATGAGGAACTGACCAGACATCACAGCTAACCAATACAGAGGGTTGAGGGAGGAACTTTTTTGAACAAACCAATAGGAAACCTAACTATGCAGAATTTTCTAGATAGTAATTACATAGGCAATGAATCTCTTGAATAAACATGAAGATACTAATCAGTGAACAGTAAGATATCAAAGAAACTTCCATAACGAGGGAAGAGCCACTGACCAAAGCGTCAACCAGGGGGATGTGTCTCACACTTCCATGCCACCCTCAGGACTGCCTTTGAATCCACCCTTGGGGTTGCTGTCCTGGCAGGGAAATCCACCCACGGGATGTCACTCAGCCCAAAGGTGAGCCGGGCCACTGCAACAGTGGGGATGGTGCTGATGGTACCTTGAATGAGGAGCTTCAGCTGTTTCTGCAGGCAGAAAGCAAGCTGGAATACCTGGCTGTGCCAGAGGCATGGTGCCTGGCCAGTGTGATTCCAAAGAGATGGCTTAAATTGAAGACAAATCAAAGATCTTGGACCTCAGGAATGGGCTGAATAATACTGCTGCTAAAGGGAACACTGCAGAGCTCTGACCAACAATTCCTTACACTGTTTCTCCCAATTGCTTCTACCATGGCAATCTGTTTAAAGGTGCTGCTGCTTCTCATGCTTTCTGCCTCCTTACTTATTTTGAATGTTGCCTAATGTTTATCTCACTATCCAACTGACCTTTCACTTTTGCTCTTCATCTTAAGACAATCTCTGAATTCAGTTTATCCTTTGTGAGTGGTGTTGGAAAGCCCATGTGTTCATCCTGATCTGTCTGCTGTCTGTGCTGTTCATCCAGTTTCATGGGAGCACTGAGGAGTCTTTGACTGCCAACTCAGCTGTTTCCTCTTCCCAGCCTGGCAGGGACCAGCAATGCCCATGAGCAGGTTGTCAGAGGTGAAACACAAACTTTTATGCACTCTCTGTAAGTGTTAATGAACCTTGTAAAGCAAAAGCTCGGTGAAGTATATCGAGCCCCAGCTGTTCTCCCTGGGGAAGATATCCTGGCAGAAATCGCATTGCTATTTGCTGAAAGCTTCTTTTATTTCTAAGGCTGGTGTGGATATATAGGAGGTGCTAGCAGAGAAAGACACTTGCAAGGAATTGCTACCCTTGGAGCACTAGGCTCCTTCCAGTACAGTGATGTTTCCTTTTAAAAAAGTCTTCTTTTCTCTCTTTCTCTCTCTTTTTTTTTTTTTTTTTTTTCTTTTAAGTGCCTATGCCTGGTTACTGCCCTCAATCCCCTTCTAGTACTCTTTCTGATGTCCAGGAGGGGAACCCAGTTTTATCCACCCTGAGAGGAATACTCACAGAAACACAGAATGCGTCAGGTAGAAGGGACCACAGTGGGTCCTCTGGTTCAACCTCTCTGCTCAGGCAGGGCCTTCCTGGGGCACACTGCACAGGATTGCAGACAGATGGTTCTGGAATATCTCCAGTGAGGGAGACTCCACAACTGCTTTTCCCACAGTCAGGTTTTGGAACCGGTTTGTGAGTCTTTAATGGTTTATCTCAGTGTGCTTCTGGAGAAACACAGAATTTTGTTCCCTCCCTTGATTGACTGGAGCTGACATAAAGACCAGAGCTGACATTTTTGAAGTGATCACAGAGAGCACTTGGAGCTGAGCTGAGCTGAAGGGCAAGATAATACCCACTGCAGCAGAGCATGCATTTACCTGCTTCTTTGTCTTAGGACCTGCGAGTCCTAGGACAAAGCAAAGTGAAAATAGAGGAATAGAGTGACACTAAAAGGGAAAACCTCTCTGTTTTGAAGTCAGTAACTGAAATGTTAAGGCTAAGCAGCTTCTCTGAGTTAGTTATTAATAACCTACAAATGACAATGAATTGACACTTTGTCCTGGTTTGAAAGACAGGTGTCTGTCAAGGAAGGCAGGAACCTCCCCTGAAATGGAAAATGCAATCCCCCTTCCCTCCAAATTATTATAAATTTGAAATGAAGGGGCTTTCAGGCAAAAAATGTGAGGATTAGGAATAACAGTTCTTTACTATTTTATATATATATATATATATATANGTGAAATGACAGGGATTCAGGGATGATCTTGGTCTCCAGTTCCTCTGCTGGTTGTGAGAGCCCTAGTACCTGATCATTTTTAACCAGACATACTGATTTGGTTTTATACTTCCTCCTCTGCACAGGGGCAACTGCTACTGGCTGTGACTGCCCTTCTGGTTCATCTGGAACCTGGACAGTTGTAACATCTGTGGGCTCCACTGCTGCACCATCAGATTTCTCCCCTTCAGGGCAGGGGGAGGGTTTCCTACTAGCTGGGGAGGTGTATTCCATTAGCACCTGGCACATCTCACGCATCTCTTTCACCAGTGCCCCCACTAAATCTGGGTGGTTCATTTCTGAGGTAGGCTGTTGGGCAGTATCAGGCTGTGGGGCAGGATCTCTAGTCTCTGGGGTGGGCATCTGGCTAGTTATCCAAGTCTTCACCTTATCTCTGAATGCTAAATAGAGTAGTCCTATCAATTTTTACATTGGATATTTCTAGAGAAATAGAAGATAAGACATTTCCTTCTGGTTCTGTTTTGTTTTAGTAAATTGCAACTTGTGATTTAACTTTCTGCATTCAGGTCTATTTCTGTCTCCCATATGGATAATATAACCAACAATACCTACTGTTGCTTTCATTTTTAAGAGAGGATCGATGAACCAGCTCACCTACATATCCTGTATGAAGTTAAATTAAATACATATTTTAAATACATGTTTTGATAGTTCCTTTTTTCTTTAACAGCAAAAGGATATTATTTAGTACAAGAACCAAGGATGAGAAATCACAAAGGTGAATTTCTTACTGTACAAATTCCCAGGCAATAAATAAATAAATACCCTTTAATTGAGAATGAATTCTCATCTTTCTTCTGCAGATGACATGCCCGTGGACTAGTCATGAGACTGAAATCTTATCTTATGAAATCTTATGTAATATCTGACTGGGGATCACTAGATGGGCTTCAACACAGCTTGAATGCATTTGATGGCTGATATGTTTAAAGTTTGCTCATGTTGAAAACTTCCCCAAATGCTGCTACTTCTTATTTTTAGGCTGTTTTTAAGTTTTAAGAAAATGACAGTCTAATGGTGTGACCCCTGTTACTTCAGACTGTGCCAAACATATTGTAGTCAGTTACTCCACAGTGACCCTAAAGAAATGGAAAGTGTAGGAGTGAATGTTAGAGAAGCAGAGAGAGAAGCCTGGCAAGTAACTGCAGGGACGGAAATGAAGACAAGTGTTTGAAAGGCACTGTGATTATTAAATTTCTCTTTTCTTGGTAAAAATTGTGCAAAAATTTTAATTCAGAAAGAAAAGACATTATACTTGATAACCAAACTGTCATCTCTCTGTATAAAATGTTGCAGATCATCAGCATACAACTCTCTCCATATGCACACCACTGCAATTTTACATTCTTATCTTTAGGATAAGAGGAGCTGGAGGCGAGACATGAACTCTCCTTCCTCCTTGCTCTTGTGATGCATGGACTGGCTGGGTGCATGCTAATTTGGCTGAGAATTGTTTAAAATTTACTCTATTGACCTGAAGGCATTTTTTTTCTCAGTCTCAGACTTGAGGGAAAACCCAATGAGCGAAGTTGTGCTGGGTATTATATAATGGAATAAAGGGGGGTGTGTGTGTATACATAGTTATGCAGCTCCTGAAAACCCTTTTAGCCTCATGCAGAGTCTGAGTTGAAAACTCCCTACCCCAGACAAGAGCTTGGATTTTATACCTTGGAGAGGCACCACGGTGTAGCAGGAGCTCAGCTGCACCCAAGAAGATATTTTGCAGCAACTTCTTGCCATGGGGACACCTCATGTAGGGGGAGTTCTGCAGGTCCCCCCTGCTCATGTGTCTGAGGTTTGTTTGGGCTCTGGGAGCTCTGCCCATCATATGCTTCCCTGCTTGGTTCCTGGAAAGTAAAGTCCTTTCATGTCTCTGGCTCAGTTTACTCAGCCACAGGACTATCTAATACCGCTTTGATAAAGTTAATGCAGCTTCAGGAGGAGCTTTCCAGTGCCCTGGGATGAGTGGTGCCACACAAGTGCCAGGCATTTAAAATAAAGCACTTAATAACTAAATGTACCTCTAAGAGAAGAAAATCCATGAGGAGCTCTGCAGTGGAGGGGGCACTTGGTTTTGTATTGTTGTCAGCACTCAGTGAATACCCCAGAGAACTGTTTGAAATGAGTGTGATATCTTCCAGGGAGATCAGAGTCCTTCCAGAGGGATTTTGCTCAGAAACCTGTGAAGCTTCTGTTCCTATAGCTTTTGATGGCATATAGCTTTCTCTATTTCTGTCATAATCATTCATTAGGTTTTGTCAAACTGTTCCAATTGCTACTATAGCAACTCCAAGGAAATCTTGCTCCCTAAATAGCCACACCAATTTTATTAGGTCAGAATCTGCCCTTTCCATCTAATTTGCTACCTTTTCACTGTACTTTTGTCCCTTTTGTCCTCTGAGTAGAGAGTTTGCAGTGAGAAGGAGCCCAAAATTATTACCCAAATATTTTTTTCTCTTTTCAGCTTAAACCAAATGCTTGGTTTTTTTTTTCTTTTTCTTTTTTTTTTTTTTTTACATCGAGTGTGCATTCCACTAATGTGTGTGGAAAAACAAACACTCTGGAGAAGGAAGCCAAAGCCTGTCTCTCGTTCCTGTGATAATCTTGCTGGCTGACCTGAGGATTTGGAGCAAGACAATGAAAATTCACCATCATTACAATCCAGCACATGTAAGTTTTTTTGCAAATGCCTTATAAATCCAGGGAGAGGGTGTGGTGTGTACTTTATGATAAAATCTCTACTATTTCATTGCAGTGAGGACTGATCTGGCTTGAATCCAAGACCCCAGCAAGGCAGTCTATATTATATTTGCAGCACTTTGAGGCATTTAGTAATCCCTTTCACATAGAAATCCATGACAGAATTTTGCAGTACCTTTGTTGGCATGTGAATGGGTCTATAATTGAATAATAAATGTCTCTTTTTGCTGCTTTCCTTCTGGAATAATGTCTCCTGTGCAAAAGCAAGATTTTCTTCCAGTTTCTGCCAGTAAATGAACTCTTTATGTTGTTTAATTTAAAATAATTTGTTTAACTTTGTGGGTTGGAAGGAGTAAGTTAAAAATAAAAGATGAGATGCACACTCTGCCCTGAGTTTCAGCTGCAGCCAAACAGCATCAATAGATATTCCCCAGCTGGACAGAGATGAAATTATTCTCTTCAGCTGGACAAAGAGGTTTTTTGCTAAAAGAATGACTGAAGCCATACCTATAAATGACAGCATCCTAGCAATAAAACCACCATATTTCACGTTCATGTTCACCAATTTCACGTTCTGTTCATGTTTTGAACAGAAAGCAGGGAAATGTGGAATGAATTCAAGCAGCTGAAATAGTCTGCCTGATGTGTATTAAGGTACTTTGAAAGTGTATGGTGAAACTTCCATTATATCTTCCTACATTTTACATGAGCAGACACCTTCCTCTTGCCTAGCTTGTATATGTTTCTTCACAAAAGGAAATGAAAAAACTTTTTCCTTGCTATTGGAGAAAAACGGTCCAACACCCTCTGAGACAGCACCTATGTCCCCAAATCAGAAAACTGCCTAATAAAGCACAATGTTATGAAGTCTGGGCTAAAGTACTGTTTTCATTTTGCTTGCAGTCCCTCATCAATTTCAGCACTGGAATTTCATTAGCGATGGAATTTTTGAAGATATTCAAAGAATAGAATGGAGGCAGAGACCCAAATTTTGCTAATACACTATGCAAGTTTCATGCTTCATGTTTTCCCCTGTTGCTCATGTGCTGTGCTGCCCTGTATGGCTTGTCCCCACAGCTTTGGTGGTACATTGTGCTCATTGTGTCCTCTGACCCCTGTGCTAGCAGAAGGCTCAGCACAATCATCTGGGAGTGGTGGTTCAGGCTGGATATGAAGAAGAATTTCTACATCAAAAGACTGATTAAGCATTGGAACAAGCTCCTGAGGAAAATGGAGGACTCGCCATTCCTACAAGTGTTCAAAGAATGAGTAGAGATGGCAATTTGTGATATAGTTTAGTAGGCAAAATGATATTTGGTCGAAAGTTGAACTTGATGATCTTGGAGGTCCTTTCCAACCTTAATGATTCTATGATTCACCTACCCCAGAGGATGGCATAACCCAAATGTCATTGCCATCCTCCGTAGAATCTTGCCCTGTGCTTTCAAATAGGCACGAGGAGTTTGGGAGGCAGGAGCAACACTCATGTTGTAATGGTAAAATATGATCAGAATTCAGCAGGACTCAATAACAGAAGTAAAGTTGGGTTGGAGATGCAAGGGGATGTTGGTAACCTGATGGAAATGAGAAGTCTCTTGCTTGACAGCAAGAACCCCCCCAGCTGATAACCTTGATGAAGCTGTCCTTGGTAGAGCACTCACTCGCCTGCAGCTGTTTTTAATTTCTTCCACTGCTTCTTTAATTTCTTCTTCTGCTGAGATTTCCATCACCCACCCACACATCCTATATTTAACCAGCACACAGAACTTTCTGGAGATCGAGATTTGTATTGCTCTGGGGGCACACCATGTAAATACCATCCAGCCAAAGTCTCACTCTACTGGAAGTTGTGTGTTTGTAGGAGGATGGTGCAGGTGAACATACGTATTTTGTAGAAGTCCACAGCTTAAGAATTGCCAAAACCATTATTATTTTACATTGCAGACTGGTAGCAAAACATCAAATGAAAGGGGAAAGCTGGAGGCAGGGATGCTCAGATTTCTCTGTGAGAGCAGATGCAGAGAGAAAGGTCTGCAGGGCAAAGTCAGGAGGATCATATCTGAAATCAAAGCAGGATCTGATTAAAGTGGGAATGTTTTGATGCTGGGTGGATATAAGTATGGGTGATTACAAAAAGCCAAAAAGGATCTCCAGAAGCAATGTACAGATTCAAATGGTGACACTTTAGTGACTGGAAAACATGGTCTGCGATGAAAGACAAGAATCTGATTCCTACCCTAGGAGGTTGGCAGTGCCACAGTGATTGACATGGTTAAGCCAAACTTTGAAATTCTCAGAAAAACACACTGCCCCAAATTCTTTTTCTCTACTCATGTGTTCAATTAGAAATTTGTTCACTAAATATTTTATAGTAATCTCACGTCACCTCAGAATCTTACAGGAATATGGTGGTACTCAGGAACTTTGCTTCTGTATGTTATAGAATTTTGATTCCTTTTGTTGGTTTCCTGAGGCTATTATACATTTAATAAGCTGCTCTTGCTGACTACATCACCTGAAATCTCCGCAGTTAGCAAATGCTGCTCTGCTTTAGCTTCTGCTGGTCTTGACAACCAACCTGCTCACATCACTTAAATCACTAATCCCATTAAATAACTCAGTGTCACACTGTAGAATACATAAAAAACTCCAAACAAAACCCTCATCTAAAATGTAACATCAATCACAGAGAACAGTTACACATTAAATTTTAGCTACGAGGAAAGAAAAAGCCCAAACCTCTCAATTTCACTCATAAAAATCTTTTTAGTTGTGAGTTTTCAGAAAATGCTGTCTAATTCGATGCGTTCATGATATTAAATTACCATTTACCTGTAACTTTTCTGTTACCCACAGCCATTAAATCTTCCTCAGCCTATGCCCACCTCCTCTGGGAAGAAGGTGGTAGCATTTCTTCCTCTCCAATCCAGAAAGCAATAACTTCTGCTTCCCAGTATTTTTTTTTTCTGAGAAAGGCACTACAGAGGAATTCAGATATCTCCAGTAGTGAAGACTACTTGAAAAGAAATGTTTTGCTGGCTAAAAGAATTCCCTTGGTATTTTCCTTTTGCCAAAACACATTTGCATTTCTAGTCTAATTTAACTAGAATTTTCCCCCCATCTGTTGCAAGAAATTAAGGGTTCATATTCTGGAAACTGTGTTTCTGGAGATAACTTCTGAAACTAAGAACATCTTCCCAGAAATGAGGGCTCTCCCCTGTACACCCTCTGTCTTTCCAGGAATCCTTTGGGATGTGAAAGCTGTCTGGGGGCAAGATTCTCATCATCAGGATTTCAAGGAACTTGTGTTCTGCTTCTTTTTTCTTCTTAAGTGTCAGCAGCTGAGCACAGATGTCTGGATTGGCAACAATTCTGAACCCAATTAACCCAGTTAATGGCACTACAGCCGTTTGTGAAGTGACAGATTATTGCAAGCAGCCATGGCACAGACAGGGCATGCACCCCTGTCGCACGCCCTTGCATCACTGAGAAAGTAAGTGGACGTATTAGCCACCAAATAATTAGCTGTTATAATATTGTTAATTAAGCACCAGTAGGAAATTTGCCATAAAAATTGAACTAATCTTCATCTATTTCTCTATCCCATGTTTGGCACTGTGTTACTATATTGTATAAACTAGTCTCAGTCCAGTATCTGGACAGCAACTTCAGAAGAAGATGTGAACATGAAGCAAGATGAGAGATTCAGGACGCATAACCCTGCCATGGGGCATTCACTGAAGTGAATGTGAGGCAAATTCAAATCAAACAGCTCCAGAATTTCACTGGGTCATCCATTTCTGCATCCCTGTGATGGTGTGTCTTGTAGATTTTAGACCAGGATAGCAAGTTGGAGCAGCCAGGAGTAGTAACCTGTCTGGACTAGACAGCTTGAGGTGTGCTGATTTGCAAGATTACACCTACAACCTGCTATTGCAAAGCAGTGAATGGTTTCTCGGCTTCACAAGGATTGCACAAAGTATGTAAAAGCAAATAGCTGATTTTTTAGGTAGGTCTTCCTGCAATCTCCTCTGTCTCTTCTGTCTGGTTAACAAAAGCCGCAACTTATGTGTGTTACTGATGGATCCCTGCAGTTTTACACGAGTGGTTCATACATATAATTTCCCCCAAATTAACCAGCTCAAGACTCCTGCCACCCTATTCACTAGTTCAATTTCCCCCTGGAATTAAACTACTTTTTTTCTGTGCTGTACTATGCTGTGCAAGTACCATTTTGCTGAGGGTTAACCTGAGCAGTGGAGTGCTGTGGGAAATGCCACAGTTAGGGAGCAAACTGCTGTTGCAGATAGAAATGCTAAAGCTGTGTTTCAGAGGAGATTTTAAGAAAATGACAGATAATATCCCGGCCTGTGTTATCCATTCAGATAAAATTGAGTGTAATCCTACCCCTATTGCTACACCACTAAATGTATTTAAAGGAAGATATTTATTTCCCCTTCTATTATTCTTCTTTTCTCCTTTCCTCTTGCACTCCATGCTACTTAAAAGTTTAGAAATTAATAGTTTAGCAAGAAACTTCTCTCCCCCTCATCTCTGGGAAATTTCTGAGGTAATGTTCATGTATTTCAATGTTTCCTTCCCTCTACTATTATGATTCAGGACTTCAGGGATCTGTTTTGTAGGCAGGCTTTAAAGGTTACTCCCTTCAGTACCTTAATACCTCTTACTCTAAGGTTATTCTGCCATTTTTTTCTCTTAGAAGTCTTCAATTTTTGCTTTAAATGACCAATGCCTCTTCCAGCTCTTTTGAAGAGACCTTGTTGTTTTGCTCTGCTTTTGCAGCTCTTTGTGTTACCATATCCCATTCAGATCACAACTAACTACAGCAATTATTATGGATTCTTTAGATGTTCTGCTAATTTACAACCAGCAATGAGCATTGGTCATGGTCAAGTAGGTCTTTCTGCATCTTCATCAAAATTCTGGCTTGACCCTATTCTTGGTATTTTGAATAAATTTTTTTGAATAACTGAGAAATTGAGCCTTGCCAGGACAATAATGCTCATTATGTAAATTCTAATCCAGAACAGGCAGCATCATTTGGATTTTCAGTTGACAATTTTCTCTGATTCTCTGCCTTCAGGACAGCATTACCCACCACCTCCTGCTAAGCTGAGATCTCTGTATCACTTATCCCTGTGAAAAGGGCAGAATGTAATGATTTTAATATTTGAATTCATGATTTGTTGCTTAGTTACATATGTCATGAAGCAAAAGCAGTAATACTGCATGATTTATGTAACTAACTGACCATCCAATTAAGGCTAGAACGTTGACTATTCATGCTATGTTTACATGAGCTTTTATCTACAGGGGAAAAGTTCAAGAATAAATTCAACATCTTCTCTTGAATGTTTTTAGGCAAGTAAATTATTAGTCTGAATACTTGGCTGTGTTTTATGATTAAATCTCTAAGTGTGGTTGTACACAGAATAACTCTTGGCTTGAAATTTTCTCATAATGGAAATTGTGAGAAAAATCTGTGATGGACAGATTCTGCTCTCTAAATTCTGCATGTTAGAGTGAGAATCTGTATTGGGACAAAGTGTGCTTTAGGAAGGGAGAGAATTAACTATTGAAGCAAAATATCTTCAGTTCCTCAGGGAACAGTGGAAATGCATTTCCCCTTGTACCCAGTACAAAATAGCCCCATGACAATAGGAGAGGCTTTTCTCCAGGAGAGCATATACTTGGGAAGCCCAAAAAAAAAGCCTTCACCACGACAAATGTACAGCAGCACTTAAAAAGTACTGTCTCCTGAAATAAGGAGATTTGCAGAATAAAGAGCAAATGCATTTTCTCATTTCTTTGCATGAAAAGGTACTAAGATTTTCATTTTCAATTGAATGTGATAAATTCTTCTTTTTAGGAAATAATCTATAATCCATTGAAAAGACTTACCAGTTCCCCTAAAATGTACACTTTCCCATAATATGCCAATAGGCAGTCCTTTCTGAGCAGTCGTCAGAGAGAGCTGAGCTGCTCTTTTATGTCCATTTTTGCACAGTCTTGCTGTAGTCCAAAAGTATGATGCAACATCTAATGAAGTTAATAAGAACATTTCAATAGAGTCTGTATCAGGCCTTTAAACACTAAATATAGTCTCTAAGTGCAGCTCTGTGCAACCTCCTGTTTATTTTTATTAATATTAATATTTTTCTGTCTTGCATGTTAGGAAAGGATTTACACTAATATGACAAGTACTGAATGATTTGATTTAAATTGCTGGCTACTGCTTTAATATCTGGAAAGAAGACAAACCATGTCAGCTTTGTTATGTAATAGAATTAAAAGACTGGAATTTAAGCAAAGTCCCAACATTTTTCTTGTGATTTTAGTTAGTTTACAAAGGCAACTACCCTTCTATGTCTTCATACATGTTAGAACATTGCAAAGGCCTTCCTTCCTCAAAAATTCCATTCTGAGCTGTCTCATTGAAGAGAATCTTTCTTTCTTTCTTTCTTCCTTTCTTTTCTTTCTTTCTTTCTTCCTTTCTTTTCTTTCTTTCTTTCTTCCTTTCTTTTCTTTCTTTATTTCTCTCTCTCTCCCTCCCTTCCTTCCTTCCTTTTCAAAAAACAAATAGATGGGGCACTCTGCAGTACAATTCAGTGGACATGGGAGTGTTTGGTCAAAGGTTGGACTTGATCATGGAAGTCTTTTCCAACCTTAATGATTCGGTGATGTAGCTTACTACAGGATGCTGCCTTGAGCATTCTTGTGCATGAACTGGAATATGTTTTTTCAGCTAAATGTCATTTGAACTAACGGTCATGCAATGAAACTGAGAATAGGGTGGATAAAGCAATGGTATTAAGGGAATTGTACATAGCCTTGAACCAGTGCAGCCTGCAAGCCCCATGAGAGCAGCTCTGCGCATTCATATGGAATTCACATGGGGGCTTGAAGTGACATCAGGGTTTTCCAACGACTGACAGCTGACTTGCCTAAAGAGCTGAGTCATTTGACCATAATAATCAGACTTCATATTGTCTTCAGGACTCTGTCACAGGGATATAAACAATCTGGGAGCTGATTTGAACAGACGAGCTCCACCATGACTCAGCAACAAGGAAATATACTTTACCTGCCAAAATACACCTTTGCACAGTTTCTGAGCTGACATTGTTCAGTATGATGAAAGATAAACTTTTTAGGAGAGAAGGCTGACCATAAAGAGCCAAAGAGGTTGGTACTGCTCTGCACAGCAGACCTGGAGCATGATCCCTAGCTGGGTTGGAAAGGAAATGGAGAAAGAAGATGGACTCCTCCCTCTGGTCTTGTGGAGCAGGGAGTGAAGGAAAAGAGGGGCTGCCCTTTGACAGCAGAAGGTAAAAAGGACAAACTTGTTTTGGACACTATAATCCAGGGTGGAGAGATCTGTTCCAAGATACCTGTTCCCTCCCAGTCCATCTTGGGGATATTACTTAAGGTTTGAATCAATGAAGTTTCACTACATGAGACAGCCTCAAGGTTAGAGTGAAGACATGGAGAAAATGCAAGTTTACTGGACAGTTTGAATATATTTTCTTGGCCCATGTGTTTTTCCTTGGCAACAGGAATACAGTACGGTATAACGTATTTTGAAGAAACTCTGGACCTGTTTGGAAGTATAACATATAGAAACCATCTGTGAGTGATTTAGGCTTCTTGGGTTTTGGAAGATTTCCTCTTCTGTTCTCTTTTTCTCTTGAGGAATTTATCCCATATATGTTGCTGGGGGAACGAATTGCTGGGTGCTTAAGAAGACAAAAAAGCTGGCCACGGAGGGAGGGGACCAAGGGGCTGGTCCCTGGCACCTGGGGGTTGGGGCACACCTCGGCGAGCTAGGTTCTCGGCGTTGGCTCAGACAGAGCAGCCACCGTGGTGCCAGGAACTCCTCAGCACTGCAGCCTTCTGCTTCTCAGCTGCCTTCCTTCTGCGGTGAGTGGAATTTGCTCACTGGGTGCCTGTTGCACTGGGACCCTACCACCCCACCTTACTGAAAGAGGGACCTTTTCACCATCTGCTCGGGTGCCTAGGGGAGAAACCTCGTCATTCCCAAGCCCGCCTTTCCCTGCCCCCTGGGAGCCGGGCTGCGGCCGCCCTGCCCCCGCTGTCCCTCCGAGCCGTCGCTGCTCTGCAGCCCCGCACTCCCCGCCTGCCGAGACCTCCCGGGGCTCCCGCTGCAGCTCCGGAGTTTGATATATCTCGTCTGCCACCCGGGATATGCGCTCGTCCCTGCTGTTCCAGCCTGCTGCTCCCGAGGCTCCTGCCGGGCACCGGGACCGGCTGCCCAGTGGGGTTTGTGAGGCCTTTGTTCCGTCCCTGCCCGGGACCCCGAGCCGCCATTGCCGCGTGAGGGCCGAGCTCGCTGCGGAGCGCCCCCTGCCGGCGCGGGGGAACCATCGCACCCGCCCTGCTCGCCGGGAGCCGCCAGCGCCCCTGCCGGCCGTGAGCGGAACTGCACCGAGGGGAAAGGGCCCGGCAGCCGGGAAGGCGGCACTGGGGGTGCGGCTCTGTTTGCTGCTGCTGCCGTAAGGTATTGCTGTTTGTTTGCCTTGTTATACATACGTGCATACATACATATATATATTAGTAAAGAACTGTTATTCCTGGTCTTCGTATCTTTGCCTGAAAGCCCCTTAATTTCAAAGTTATAATAATTCGGAGGGAGGGGGGTTACATTTTCCATTCCAGGGGAGGCTCCTGCCTGCCTTGACTGACACCTGTCTTTCAAACCAAGACAAGGCTTTAGCTTCAGTGTCCTCAAAAACTGTGAATTATGACTTTTTTACTGCACTTCAAGGGTCAGAATTCTGTCCTAGTCTCTACCCCCTTGTTAAGAAAAAAAATGGTCTCGTACATCTCACCAGTGAGATCGTCCATTCCTGATTCCATTCTCTTTGGTCTTCTAATGAATGTCTGTTCCTTTGTCTCATTTCCCCCCCTCTGCTGTTCTCCCTCTTTCAGTGCTTGATTACCAGGGACTTAATCTGTGAAGTGCATTTAGATGCTTAAACCTTTTTTAAAAACCTGACTGACTTTTTACCCCACTATAGGCCTAAGTGATTAATCTGTCTTCTTGAATAATGACGAAAACTTTGCATCAGCATGAGAGGATCTAACCTTTGAAAAATTCTCCCAGGAGCATCCACTTCTGCTGGGGATTTCACTGCCAGTCAGAGCAGTTTATAAAAAAGGGAAAGCCGGTAACACTGCCAGAAGTTTTTGCCACATACAAGTCAGAGAATCAGTTAGAGGCTGTCAAATGTAATGTATGGCATTATTAATATGAAGAATTTCAGATCAAAATGGGGCTTACTGTCCCAGTGAGTGGGTCATGTGGAGGGGGCTGAGGAAACCGGGAGTCTTCTAGTGGAACATTTAGAGGAGAGTGCTTGGGCTGACTTTGCAAAGTCCTTAATCTCAGTATTTCAGGAGGATGAGAAAGTGAAAGATAGGAAAGTAGATATTCTAGCCATAATGCTGGGTGTGTTTCAGCATTTAGCCTCTGAGCTCTTCAGGATGTGCCCACTTTCCCTTCAGGTGGGCAGAGTGGGCTGAGGGTGCCTGGGCAATGCTGAGGAACCGGGTAGGAGCCTACCCAGCTACCCGTCAAGTCATCTTGGCTGCCTGCAGTGCCAAGGCAATGACATAATGAAAGACAATCTTCTCAGCCTTGCCCAGTACTTTTTCTCCTCTTTTTTAAAATGTCACACTCTGAAAACATGGGCTTAAACCATGCAGGAATTTGCAGTGCCTGGTAAGAATTCATATGCGGTCATCATCTTTTCATAAAGCCACAGGCTGAGTATTTGTTTAAATATTTGTGTTGTTTGTTTCATATAAATGCTTCCAACTCTTACTGTCTAAATACGCAGTGTAAATTCATCCCTCATCCAGTGGGATGATGGTCTACTTCAGCTGCTTGGAAAGCTGGCAGCTTAGAGAAATATTTATAAGACATCCTGAGCCTAAAAATGGCTTGGTAACCTATGGAAGCTCTTCAGCAGCTTCTGTTGAGTGCACAATTTGTTTGACAAATCCCATCTTACTGGTGAATTATCTACCAAAAAATATTGCTTTTTAAAGCATTGGTTAGCTTTAAATAAATTCTCAAATCTGCATAGATTTTCTTGTGGCTGTTTCATGTCAAGATATTTGAGTGCAGAAAGGATGTGCTCCTGACAATCCTTCATTCCTTGATTTGACTATAACCCTTAGAAGCAAACTTTAGCTGCCTAAGTTTGGCTTCAGAAATGTCTTTGCATGAATGTTTCCTGGGCAGGTCTGTGGCTGTATCTGGTACCCTGGGCACCACAGGCCAGATCCATCCAGGGTGATGGATCCGGGAACCTGGATCCATTACTCTGGCCCAGCTATGGGACTGTGAGTTGGTAGGAAGCCACAAGTCCTCACAATGAGTGAGGCTGAGAAGGGAAAGTGCAAAACTTGGTAATAGTTCTGCTTATATAAGCTCAGCATCAGGTCTGTGTAATCATTTTAAAGCAAAATTGATTCTTATCCTGCTGTGTTAGAGGTTTGTATTTAATTTAAATTAATTTAATTTTCTTACATTAAGGGCAGCTAACACACAAAAAATGATGGTTCAGGTAAGGTTAGCTGCTTCCATGTGACTTTTGCAAGGAGCAGTATTGCTGCCCTACTGTAGAGGAGTGAAGGGCAGTTAACAAAGTGATTAACAACATAAATCTCCATTCCTTTTTACCTCTAATAGCTGTTTATGACAACAATACCAGTTGGTATTAGGTTTTAGTGGGCTATCAGGTTGTGGTCGGTTTTTTTTTGTTTGTTTTGGTTTTTTTTTAATTGTTGTTGTTTGTTTTTTTGATGGATCAGATTTTATTTCTGTAACTGTATCCCTGCCCCAGCAGTATTAACTGGTCAGCTACAACTTTATTTTCCCTCATTATGAACAGGAAGGTCTGTGACAAAATACCCATCTGGAAAAACTCTTTAGTCCCAAGACATGAATTCATCCTATGAACACTGTGACCTTTGCTTTTCCCTTCCTTTCCCTCTGTCCTTTTCACCATTGTGTCTCTGACCACTCTCTGTAATTGAGCTATGAAATAAAAGAAGATTTCTCTTTCCAGCCAAAATGAGATGAAGTGTTCCTCCCTAGAGTCCAGGGAATCGTTACTTTAATATTTTGTGTTTGATATAGATAATCTCTGAGCAACAGAAGGGCACTGCTACAAGCTGCATGTGTGTCCTGAGCCATCTTCTTTAACTCTCTTATTATGGGGGATCATTTGTAAGATAACAGGAAAAGCCCATTTTCCTGCCGGAAGGTTTCCCAGCTCTCTAATTGGTGATTTTTTTTTTCCTCATTATATGTCATGAGCTGTTCATCAGCTCCTGCCTGAATTGCAAAGTGATTTTGAAATGTCTCAGCAATCCACAGGCAGCATGCCCTTGTACCAGGGGATATCAGAGAGTATTTACTTCTTCAGATACTTTCCCTCATAATATAATCGCGCAGCTTTTCAACAAGGATTTAAAATACTTGTTGACACAGCAAGGAAGGTCTGTTCTGCTTTTCGTCTTGGTGATGCTTAGTGTCTTTAGGGGCTGCTGAATTCCTCAAGAGTCTAAACTTTCAAGATTTTAAAGCTCTTTATGCTAATAATATTTGTCTTATAATGCTATATTTAACAAGATAAGAGTGAAGTGCAACTGGGAAAGGTTGTACCTGGAAGATTGCTTCTGCTATGCAGAGCAAAATACTGACTGTTCTTTATAGTGTAGGACCACTTAACTAAAATTTGAAGTGGCATATTGCATTAGATTTTCTCAAGATAAGAACTGTACAGTGTGCTTTTTGTGATGTCTTTATTTCAGTAGCATCAGAGCATCAAAATATTACTGCCTGCTGATCATCTGATAAAAATTATCCACCATGCCTTGAGTGAGACAATACTGAGTGCATAAAAATGTTCCTATTTTCGGTAAATCCTGACAGCAATGGAGGCACTAATTTGGTTACTTTAAATCTTGTTTGATTACAGAAAGGCTTTGGCAGCAGACCTGCAAGAACTAATGCAATATGATGCAGGAGACCCACTCACAGTATTTTTAGTTAAAACCAATGGGGATCAAGATTTTATCCTTCAAAGTGTGATGCACCATATATTATGTGTGGCTCTGGTGTGGGACTGAACTCATCTTGGGTTTGGTGTCAAAAGTATCTGGATGATGTATGAACACACTGGGCCAGCTCAGGGCTGCATGCTGGCACTTGGAGGGGAGAAATGAGACCACACCAGGACCTCAGCACCACCAGAGAACCTTGAATGCTTATTTTTTTTTTACAAGGACATGTAGTGATAGGACGAGGGGGAATGGCTTCACACTGACAGAGGAGAGATTTAAGTTAGATGTTTCCCTGTGAGGGTGGTGAGTGCCTGGCACAGGTTGCCCAGAGCAGCTATGGATGCCTCATCCCTGGAAGTGTTCAAGGCCAGCTTGGATGGGGCTTAGAGCAACCTGGGATAGTGGAAGGTGTCCCCACCCATGGTAGGGGGAATTGGAACTGGATGAGCTTTAGGGACCCTTCCAACACAAACCATTCAATGATTCTATGATTTCCTGAGAAGAAATATTGCCTGAAGCCCAGGGTCTGGGATGAGTTTAAAATATGTCTATTTTCTCACCTCACAGGCTGTTAAGTGTGGCTGAAAAGATGTGGAGATCCCTGTATGAAAGGTGTTCTCCCCTCATTGCTGTGGAAAATTTATAACAGAATTTTGCCCAGAAATGACTAAACAGCAATGGTCCATCCATCTGCTTCATGAATCCCAGATGGAGAGAACTGACTTGCCCCATCCTGTTTTGCTGCAGTGATGCTCAGAGTGAGATGCCAGACTGCACATTTGCCTTATGACTGCTAAGATCAGTGTTAAAAACGGGGAATTTAAAACAGGGATTGCTTGAACCTTCAGTTAATATTGGATTCATGGCTAGAGCCATGGCTGGAAAGATCTCTAGTGTATCTTTATGTATGTAGAGGATAATTCTCAGAAAGTACAGGAGTGCTTTTTTTTTTTTAAAGGCTTTCTGGAAATTATCACCAAGATGACCAATATGGAACAATTAAGATTTTTTCAGCTGATTGTGCTCTACAGCAAGAAATAGAGAGAAGTTCTTTTCATTCTAAAGGTGCAATACCACATTGGAGTAACTGGTCCTTTGCACATGGTGCTAAGGTCTGGATCCACAGTCATGGCATTACCCACAGCTGCAACTGGTGATGAGCATCCTGTTTGTCAGAAGAAGAGACAAATTGTAGGATTTTTTCAGATCCTTCCAATATATCTGTGAGCATGAATGACACTGTTGTTATCTCACTGGGTGTTAGAAGCATTGCCTTTTAAAATTTTTTTGGTTTTCAGCTGTATCTCTTCATTTGAGCAGAGAAGTATTTCTCATGCATCATTGTGCAGAGATAAACCCTCTGTTTCTTGTGTCTGTGTGGGTCTGAGAGGTACCAGTTGCTGGGAGCCTCTGTAATACATGATTTCTGTCTTTCTATGAAGAGGTACCTATTTAAAATCTGAATTAAAATATGCTGTGCAGGCAATGAACAAAGGAGAGAATAGACTGGAAGCTCCTTCTTGGAGGCAATACTTCAAATATTGGAAAGGGAGAAGAAATTGCATCTGTAGTGGGGGATCCCTGACCTGGTGTTGTCTGGGGAAGGGCAGTGATGCCAGGGCTGACACAGTGAGCAGGGCACAGGAGTTGGCAGCCACCCCCATGGGCAGCTCCTATGCACAGGCTTGTTTACTACTGGCTGTGTAGTCACCCCAATGACAAAATGGCAGGATTAAAAGAGGAAGCAGAATTAACACCAAATCAAAATATCAGGCGGAGAATTAATCAAGGAAGGAAACTCTCTGGATTGATTACACTGAGCATAAATTCCACCTAGATGGCGTTACTGAAACCAGAAGACGAAATGGATATGACTCGAATGTTAAAATAATTTTTTTAATGATTTATTAGCAAGATCTGATTGGGCCAAAGGGGAGGGGTAGTGACACTGGCAAAGATGTTGCTCCTTGTTGGAGCTACTGACAGCTCAGAAGCAAGTGACCTTTTGGTGCTAGGGGTTAAAATATGAGAAGCACAGCATTGGGTACTTGTTATACCTGCTACCAAACCCAAATCCCACCTCCAGAATAATCACAAGTGGCTCAGCTTCCCATCCCCTATAACACAGCCCCTGTCAATGCTGCAGTCACATACAGGCCAGTAAAAATTAGAGTCTGACGGTTTTCTAAGTGTTGAATCCCAAGAAAATGTGGTATTTAGGCACTGTTTTAACAGACCTGGAGAATACAATCACCAAACCAAAATGTAGCACTGTCTGAATGAACACCATTGTGGTTTTGCCATTTCCAAGCTGGGTCTTGTGTGGTTACAAGTGGGTACAAATCCCACAGCACATGTGTGTGTGCAGGTATCTGCAGAGCACACACACACACACAGTGCACAGGCAGAGTGTGATAAATAGAGCCTGGAATATTGGCTTTCTGCAAATGTTAAAATAAGTGATGTTAAAAGTAGTGGCTTTCTCACAAGTAAATGTTATATATATATTTGCTTTATTTCAAAACAGATGCTACTTAAGGTAGTTTGGTTGTGAAGATGGGGGTTTTAATACTTTTTTATTCAACCAGAAACTTAGAAATAGCTATGCTTATGAACTATTTACTGGGACCAGCAAATAAGATAATATTCATTGCCAAGAGGCCTATCTCCACAGTGATTGCTGATTTTAGGAAGGGGGGAACTGTTCCTGGAAAGGGTGTTGAATATGTATAATTGTTTATGAATATGTAATAAGTCGATGTGAAGGGAGTCCCCAGGACAGCAGGTGTGCTCTTGGCAGAGCACCAAAGCACCCAGCACTGTGACTTTTGCTTTATTATCTCTGTCCCTTATTGTCCTTTATTAAACTTTTCAATCCTAACAGGAGAGTGAACCTCGTTTTTCACAACAGCTAGGGTCAAGAGGCCAGAAAGGACTTAAAAACAATCATTGTGAAGGAATTTAAATCTTTCCAATTCATGTTCCTTTGCTTTCAAACCTATTAGCAGACACCAGGGAATTAATAATTAGGTGTTCAGAAACTGAAGGATAGGTCAATTTAAGAATAAAGAGGTTGATTTTCCAGCAAAAGATATCAACAGAATCTCATTTAATTCAATTCAAACATTTCATTTTATTAGAGGTTTTATTAGAGGTACATTTGCTATGGTACATATCTCTGGTTATCCCCATAAAGGGACATTAAGGGCATTTTGCCATTAACTCTGCAAGGGAGGGTGGAATGGAAAATACAGCACAAGAATGTCCTCTTGAAATTCTTATAAATCTGAAGTGTTATATTTATAGATTCCAGAAAGATTAGCTATCCATACAGCAACAAGGAATGCCCACCATTACAACTGAAGGATACAAACACTTGGGAAGGGGTTCATGCATGAAGAAAATAAGTTAAAAGAGGGTGGGATTTTATCAGGATACAAATAGTATTTATTGGTAGAACAAAGGCAGAAAAGACACAGCGCTGTGGACGCTCAGCAATCATCCAGAGGCATAAGGCTATTCACTTTTTAAAGACCTTAAATACCTTTTTCAAATTGTTACATATGTAGTAATTTACAATTCACTCAACCCAGTCCAGACATTTAGACGCCCCGGGCCCCTTTCTGGGTTTTTTCAATGCCTTTTCTCTAGTAATTCATTAGCAGGCATCGCCTTCTGGAGGTGTGAATCTTCGGCGAGATAAGGGGCTTCTTAGGGTAGACACAGTTTATTTATTCTGTTTTTGGTTAATCTACTAAAAAAACCATTTATTGCTATGTTTTTCAATTTATTGCAACTATTTCGGGGTTACATTTCGCTCTAACCTTTTCTCCCTTAGCATAAATTCTACTTAGTACAGTGTTACTTAACATAAATCCTACTTGGTACATTCTTACATATGACTGTTGTCTTATTATATACAAAAGCCAACATTTATAAACCATCCGTTTATCACATGCACGTGCTTTGGTTTTAAGTTAAATATCAGAAGATCAGATGGGAAGAGTATAGGGCAATACTGGGTCCTCCTGTGACCGAGGTCTGGGCACTTTGATGCTGTATAAATAAGAGAAATCCTGGATTGGATCTGATCTGTATATATACAGAAAGGTTATATAGATACCTATCTAAAGTATGCACACACAAAAATTTGAATACATTTGGTGGTGGTGCTACTGCTGTGCTTTTCTGCCCAGTGCCACTTCCCCATGTTCCCCTGGTCCCTGGGCAAGCTGGGGGGGTCACTGCAGCCCTCACCTCCAGCTCAGCCCTCCTTGGCACTCACAGTCCTCTGTGGCTGAGCACTGGGGAATGTTCTTATTCACTAAAAATTGCATTTTGTGTGATATTTATTTCAGCTGTTCATTCTTGTTGTCCTTATTTTCATTAATGAGGATACAGACATGGGCCCATGCACCGTTACTGTGCTGAATCAAATGTGAAATGGTAACTTGGGAAGATAAAGGGCTTTCTAATGCTTTATCAATTCTCAAACTAGCTGTTTCTGGTTCTGTCTTAAGCTTTAAATATTTGCATTAAGATCCAGATTGCAAGTAACTGTCTCAGAAAAACATATGAAACAGGAATTTTAAATGGAAATGTGGAATGGAAAATGTGGCAATCTGGAGTTGGGCTTATCTGAGCACACGGCAGAGGTGCAGCTGTCTGCTAAAGCAGTGACTCCGCTTAAAGAACATTCAGCAGGGCAAGCTGGATCCTTTTTTTCTGCCTGGAAAATGCAGGCTGTCTTCCTGCCATCTTCCTTTCATAATGCATTTTAATCAAGTCACAGGATGGTGAATTTGCAGTCAATCCAAGCCAGGAAACTATAATCTTATCAAAAATTATTTTATAAATAGAAACAATTTAATACTTTGGTATAAATTTATGTCCACTATGTGGTTGGGATTTAATATGAAATGTGGTTTCTGTGCACCTGGATGAAAAGCAGACAAAAGCTGCAGGAATGATTTAATTTGTTTTTTCCTGGTTATGGGGGGCTGTGTTCATCGTGTTGATTGCTGTTCAAGGCAAGGACATTAATGAAGCACCATCTCTTGCGTTCTCCATAGCAAAATCACATTGGTTGAAACAGCTCACACACAAGGGATGCTGTATCATATATAATGAGGAAATCATTAAAGAACCAGACATTCCCATTAAAATGTGTCATGGTGAAAGAGGAGCTAAAGCTGTTGTGGTCTCTGCCCTCTGTTTCCTTGTTTCCATCAGTGAGGTGAGCAGGCAGGGACAAATGCTGATGCTTGTCATCCCCAAACCCTCTGACGTGACATCTCATAACCATAAAGCACTGACACCATCATGGAGCACAGGAGAGGTGGCAACTGAATGTGAGTGTGTTTGATAAACTCATTTAAATGATGGTGTAGACATGTAGGTTTGCTTGCAGCAAACTGTGTTGCTGGAAATGTCTTTTATTACCAGGGCTCCTTGCACCAGCTGAGACAGGATGCCCTGAGAGGCAGGACTGGACCAAGTTGAATTCCCCAGCTTGCATTTCCCATTACAATATTTTAATTTTGTCTACATGACATTTATGTTCCCGAGGGAATGGCATGAGGCTGTATCAGGGAAGGTTCAGGCTGGATATTAGGAAAAGTTCTTCCCCCAGAGGGAGGTTGGGCTCTGGAACAGACTCCCCAGGGCAGTCGTCACAGCACCAAGCCTTACAGAACTCAAGGAGCATTTGGATAATGCTCTCAGGCACAGGGTGGGATTTCTGGGGCTCTGTGCTGGATGAGGAGCTGGACTCAACAGTCCTTGTGGATCCCTTCCAACTCAGAAAATTCTATGATTTTGTGCATGTCCATATTTCCAATCTCTCCTTTACACCTGGGGGCATTTTCCAGAAGTCCTGCAGGGATGAGCAGCTACTCCCTGGATCAGTACTTCTGGTGTATGCAAACATGCAAAAATCAGACTTGACCTAAAGCCCAGAAACTGGGGAGTGAGAGCAGAGGTACCTGCTGTCACACAGCACCCACACTGCAGAGTAATGGGGATTTCTGGGGACTGTGGAAAGGATAGAATGGAACTGGTGAGTTAAAGGTCAGTATTAGGGCTGGGTATGAAGGGTAGAAAAATCATGGTAAATAAAATAACTGCTGGCAGAAATGGGAAATGCATAATTTCATACGGCAGCTATTAGTGAAAGCTCTTCCAAAGGACTGGTGGAATTACTCATTGTGCTAATTCAAAGTTACCATCCCAAGCCTTGGTGACTGCTGATAAGAGTAAAATCAGCTCAACTCGCTACCTGAAAGCTCTCAAAAAAGATGTGGAATAGCAAAGAGATGTGAAACACATGCTGGGGCTGGGGCAATGTCATCCTCCATAGCAGTAGGAGCATTGGGCCAGGGGCAGAGGTTTGGTTTTAAGGTCCAGGCCAAGTGGGGACAGGGTGCAGGAGCT
Organism: Rhipidura dahli; assembly: GCA_013399225.1. Lineage (NCBI taxonomy): Eukaryota > Metazoa > Chordata > Aves > Passeriformes > Rhipiduridae > Rhipidura > Rhipidura dahli. The sequence continues at coordinate 598,207 of VXAC01004212.1, forward strand.
CACAGCCTTCACTGCCAGCCAGGGACACCTTCATTGAGGAATCTACAGAAAACCAACTTACGGCCAACAGTTACAAAACCAATCTTTTTATTTCCACCCACTAAGTCTTTAAAACTGTCATTAAAACAGCTGATAATCACTGCTGTAATTAGGTCATGCTCTATACCTTTGAAGACAAGCAGTGAACCTAAAAGAATGAGGGGAAATTTCTTTTGGGAGACATTAATAATCATGTATTTAATAGTATCACAGAATGGTCAGGGTTGGAAGGCTCTTCAAGCTTATCTTGTTCCAATCCCCCTGCCATGTGTAGGGACACCTTCCACTAGACCAGGTTGCTCCAAGACCCATCCAAGCTGGCCTTGAACACTTCCAAGGATGAGGCATCCTATGAAATTCCAGTAAAACAACCCTAGACAAAATGATTTTTTCCATAGAAGAGGCCAAACTGGGAACATCTGTGCTGGTTTTGGTGGTGCAGTTCTCCAGAGGGAATCAGCTATATGTCATTGCAAACAGCTCCAAGTTGTCACAGAAGATAATATCTCCAGGTTTTATGTAAGTGATTTGCTTGTTATGTTTTGGAAAAGTTTTCCACTAAAGAGGCTGTAATTAGGATACATTACTCTTTGTATATAGACAGGTAAACTTACCATTTACACATATACATATATGTATGTGTATGTGTGTGTATTTATACACACACACATATTTATATATATACTTATGCATATATGGCAGTTACTTGAAGGTAATGCCTAATTTATATTTATTTTTATTATGCACTTTTTAACATTTTCAATTTAACCATACAGGAAGCCCAATATGAAGAGACAGGACTGTGTGCAGAGCAGCTCTTTCCCTTTCTTTTTGTGTTTACACACAAATTTATATAATGCAATTAATGAATGAAAAAAATCCCATAGTATGCAGGTAAAGCTGTATTATATTTTAGAAAGCACATGCAGTAAATAAAAAAGCATTCAGACTAAAAGGAAAGTGAGAAGGAACATTTATTTTATCTGAAATACTATATAAGTCTGAGGAAATTTTTTTGAGGTTATGTCACTCTCTCCACATATAATCAGGGATTTATGAAATGAGGCAGGATTTGGGGCAGAGCTTTTGTTTCATGTCTTCTTCATGTCTCTTTATCCTTTTTCATGCCTCAGCAACCTATTTTTTTATTGAATTTTCCCAGAGCAGTCAAAGACATGGATTAGAGCCTTGAGAGCAGCTGAAATCTGCACTTGGGTAATGGCATCGAGAGTAAAACTGTCCAGATATAGGAGATTGCTCAAAGTTTTACTAGACACCTGTGAAAAATATAGCTTCAGAGATGATAAATCAAGATTATTACTGCTGGTTATATTAATTTAGGTCGTTGGCCTTTAAAGAGGGCTCTGCTGCCTAATGTTGGATGTTAGAATGTTGAGCTACAATGAGAAAATGGGATTTGGAATGGTGTTGTATCACACAGGAAATATTATACAGAAAAGTTTTAAAAGCATTCCTAAGGTACACTGGTCTTTCCTCTTCTAACCAAAAGCCCTCATTCATGGCTAGACCCTTTCATTACTAGACTGACCTACGTTTACCTCTCTTTGTTGTGACCTTGTTAAGTATTCTGCAATGATAATGGAATTGCAGATACTTTCAAAGATAACATTAATTCAAAGATAACCGATTAATTATTGACAAATAAGCCCAGCATAGCTCTCTGCAGTGTGGGGCAGCTCGGGCTGGGTACCCTGGTTTTCCATTGGAAAGAGAACGTGGTGGTCTCTCCTGAGTCTGCCCACACTTCTTGTCCCCATGGTTGATACCAAGTTTTGTTGTTTAGGAAATAAGTACTACAAGTTCCTAATCTTTGTATTTTTTAAGTCACTTCTGTTTATTATGCTCATAATCATCAGAGCAACTACATTTGCATTTTGGCCTAGGAGAAAAAAATGGTACATTTATTTTCATTAAGAGGATTATTTCGTTCTTGTCCGAAACAATGCAGCAAAACATCATAATTACTCTGGGTGATCATTTTGAGTGTGGCTGCTAATTAGTGACTGATTTGAGGAACAAAAAAATCCACTTGGGAAACATGATAATTGCCCACATATTTCTTTGGGTCAGGCAGCCATGTTACATCAAACACTAGATTTATTATTCCATTTAAATCATTTTGAAATAATTAAAATTTTGTTGTGCATCTAACTGAGCAGATCCGAAGTACAAAATCATACATCTAAATTATGAACCGAATGGACCATTGCCCAAAAATATGAGTAGTGAAGTACTTTCCTACTTCTGAGGCAGAAAGGAGTAAATATATATTTTCTACATCACAATTTTTCAAAATAATTGCTGTTTTATTTCCATTTATTTTCCTGTGCCTGAATATGTGCTAAATATAGGTCCAAGCAGTATTGGGAAAATGTTAGTAGCTCTACATTGGTGGCTACCTGCATTTCCAGGTATACCTGGAGGCAATATCTGGGCCAGGGACAGCCTTGACTGATGACAGCATTGCAGGGGATTTAGTTTATTAATGCCAATATATAAAAATTTATATTAATATCAAAGCTGGATACTTACTGAGAGCTACCAGATGTGTTCAGTCCCAGGGAGAATCCAGTCACTCTTGTGTCACCTCCTAAAAACTAATTCTTAGGATTAAAGTAATACGTGATCTCATTTCTGTATTTCCGAGGGATGAACAAAAGATGCCTGTGTTGAACTCAATAAAACAACATTTTGGGGAAAAAAAAGTTACTTCTAGATGCTCCCAACCAGTCTGACAGCTCACTGCTTTAATCTGACATCAGTAGAATGGCAATTAATTTGGAAAGTGTCCCATATTTTCTTCTCTAATTTTCTCTTCTTCCTCAATATATAGCAAATCCTCTGAAATGCTTTCATAAAATATGTATTTTTTTTTTTTTTTCTGGGTATAATCTGATGAGCTGGAAGCAGTGATTTTTTTGCTTTCAGTGAAAACTGTATCAGTAATGTTCGCAGGAGAGAGCATGTGCCACATCTACTCATTTTTTGAGCGTTACCAGGGAGGGTGACTCTACACCCCTTCCCTGCGAAATCTGTTCCAATGCTTAACCACTCTTTCTGTGATTAAATTTTTCCTAGCATTCAATCTGAGTAACAGGAAACAAATCAGATGAAACAAATATTATTTTAAGTTTGTAAAATGGGTATCTATTAGTGATTTTTCAAACATTATTGTGGGGGGGGGACACACACAAACCAGGCTGGGCATGCTATCACCCACTGTACCCACCTGTGGTGACAAATCCATCGTGTTTTCAGAAATCAAGCAGGTCAGAGGGATGGTGTGAAGAGATGAGGACAGCAGAGCATCACTGCTACTCACAAGCTGGCTGGTGTGCATCTCCCAGCAGCGACCGCTGTGCTCCCTGGAGTGATCCGCAGGGAAGGCACAGCAACATCTTTCTCCCATTTCAGTACTTGGATGTTTTTCCCTCCAGCAATTCCACTTTCTGCCACTCTGCCTCTCCAGGTTTTTTGCTGACAGAACAGAATGCTGGTAGCAGACACATTATTCATTGTGATTGAATGCCTAGTAATTACATTATATTTTTTTTCATTTCTCAAATTAAACCTCTTTGCTATTAGGAACAGATGTTAAATTTGTGACTCTTGTTGATTGTTAGTGGGACACACATGCAATGTTTTAAATGAGAAGGCTGATGGAATTTTAAATATGCTGATCACACTGGTGGAATTGAAAATAATTGAAACTGGGAATAGCTGAAATGTTTCCAAAAAGAGGAGACAGAGGTGGAGTTTGTGTTTCAAATTCCTGATCACACAAATTGTTGAATTCTGCATCAGGCTAAATGCAATAATTTATTGTATATTATCATACCAAACATGAGACTTCCATGGTTGTTACTTCAAAATGGCAGTAGAAAAGAATTTTAAAAATAAGGCAAAATCTATTTTCAAATCAAGACTTCAGATATTACCTCTGCTTGTCTTGTTTGTTTGTTTGTTTTCTTAGCTTTATTATTTATATTTTTACATTATTTCTAACAAGGAAGTAGTTCCCACCATGCAGGCTGAACTGTCTGTTTCAGTCCTTTCACCTGCAGAAAGCCCCAGATCCTTTCCCGAACCTGAAGAAGCTGATGGCTTCACTCTGCAAGGGCTGATGCTGAAAGGAACTGAGAAAAGTATTGCAAAGCACCCAGTCACAAATCCAAACCACTAGGCTGGATGTAAGGGTAAGCTATACCTGTGGAACTGTTTTTATTTTCCATTTTTTACTTCTGTGGGTGGATTTACCTGTACATGTATTTTGCATAAGAAAATAAAAACCTCATAAATGTTTTTATGAGAAAATAGTCTATTTTATTCACAACAGGAGATTTTGCAGCATTGCATTCTCCAGTCACCCTATTGCTTTGGCACCTTTCTGCTGGACCAGTGAAAACTCTGCAGTGCTCATTGGGAGTGACCGATGGATTTTGCTCCCCCACTTGCCAACGTGTCCCCCGAGGTCTGGCACGAAGTCTGCACTATCAGTTCCACCAATCTATGATAGGAGTTTTCCAGCTTTTGGAAGCTGCTGAGTGTCTGTACAACACTTTCCTACATATGTATTAGCAAGACGTGTTACATACATGTAGAGTACATGTAGAGTTCTCTAACCTGACTTTGCAGGATTTATAGCATACAAGGAATGAAAATCTGAGTTTGGAAAGTGGTACAGGAACAATTGCAATTAACCTCCAGAATCCCCAGGTAACCTCCAGATGTTAGGTTTAAATCACACTGCTTTTAATTAAGTTTAGTGACCAAGTAGTGCTTTGTCTAAAACATTTTACTGGCATTTCTTCTGCAACAAATTGCTTTAAAGCCTGAATGTTGGTGCCAGCTTGATCCCATGTGATCTAATGCCAAGAGGTAACAACTTGGGAGAAAGAAAATCCAGATTGAAAAAGCCATTTCTAAGCAGGGAAAACTTTTATTTGTACCAAACTACTTTTGTATATGTGGTTTCCTCTTATAACACTTACTGAACTTCTCAAAACAAGAGAACTCCCACTGAGACTGTAAATTGTTGTTACATTGAGTGATCCTTGACAATCTATTGTCCCCGTATGTGCCACATTAAAGCAGCCTGGCACAATACTAGAAAAAGTCTTCTGACACCGGGTGTCTTCTGGGGCTGTCATGCTTTATTATGTTCATGATCCATGGAGGAAAGGTTGCTAATAACAGACATTGACCCACTGGTGGTAATTGCTGTGAAAACATTATTCAAGCTGCTTATGTTAATGACAGAAGGATGAGGCACTGCCTAAAGAGTTAGCACAGCATCACCAGAGACGCTTTATTTATTTAACTGATTGATCACTTAAAGGTTTGTAAACTGCCTTCTCTGTATAATAACACTGCATAATCATGTACATACAAATTAAACAATCCAGAGAGCTAAGGCAGAATGGTTGTTGCAGATCTGATTTTCATGTAAAATCTCAAGACTTTTATAGGCTTATTTACATAACAAGTCATGGTCTAGTCTCCTTCACCAGCATCAGCCTGATGTGGAGTTGGCTTCAGCTATAAATTTTTATGGTTTGGAGCTAGTGAAATGTAAGACAATGGTTCACATGTTTTAGTAATTTGAAATATATTTTTTATTGAAGAAAACAGCGTCATTTTCTTCCAGCAGAAAAATCTCTTGCTCCTCTAGGTGTATTCTCTTCTTTCTCACCAGAAAAACCACAACAAACCTCTGGGTCTGAGCATCCCTGATCCCCTGGAGCTGGGGGTAAGTATAGCTCACTCTGCTCTCAGACTGGTAAAATCCAAGTAGATAAAAGGATCTTCACATAGAAAAGATGTAGGACTGACATGTCCTCCAGCTGGAAAAGTGCAGGAGAAATAGTCAGAATATTTCTCAGTGAAAATGATTCAGTCAAGAGATCTTAATGGTCAGACTTAATGATCTTAAATTTCTTTTCCAACCAAGTGGTTCCATGATTTTTTCATCTTGAGGGTCTCAACCAAATTTTCTGACAGTGGTCTCTAAATCAGCCATGGCTGAGCTGGTGAGGAAATTGCAGTGGGGAAGCTCCAAGCAAAGCTGGGAGAGTGATGCAGTGCTGACCCAAAATGATGGACAAGGCTTCTCTGCTCTAGGATCAGCCCTCAGTGTTCCCTCTAGGCTCAGCCTTCAGGCTCTCAGCTGCCCTCATTGCACAATGAAATCAAAGGACAGTTACTGCAATCCCATTTGTGTAATCTTGAACTCATTTGATCACGGCCAGAGAGCTGTAGAAATAGATTAATAGATTTTCATGTTCAGAAGAGGCCATTCCCCATGTAACCTCTATATATGTTTCTACAGAATTCTACATCTTTTGAATCTATTATTGTGTTTGACAAATCTGACAAAATGGCTAAAACTAAGCAGATCTGAAGAATTTTCCCTCTCTTTCCTCCCTCCCTGCCGTATCTCATGCAGAAGCATTCCTGTTCCTTCTGCTTTGCAACCCAAGGCAATTTTTGCATTTGCAATCCCTATAGAGCTGCACAGAGGATACATCACAATACTGCACCATTTGACAAGTTTTCAAAGAGCGTGGCCAAAACTTAAATTTATGTCAGTCTGTATTAAATCTTTTCTGCACCTTTTTTAGCTGTTATGACTTTGAACTTCTACAAAAACCAGAAACACGAATCCTTTCCAGATGAAGCAGATAAATAAACCTTTGCTTAAACATTCTTTAGAAAAATCAGTGTGATTACAAAAGGTCCCTAGTTGCACTTCTCTCTCATGTTAGAAAAAAAGACAAAACCAGATGTTTATTGTGTATTCAAAGGCTGAAAGAGAAAGCAGGTTTACTACCTTATTTTCCATCTTATTTTAGCTAATTCAGAGCAGAATGAGGGGAAAAAACCAAATGCAGAAGTTAATGTTTTGACATACCTCAGTTCTCTCCACCTTCCCAGCATCTGTGTTACCAGTACAAAAGCAATCAGACTGGCAGATGAGTTTTCATGGCTCTCTTTGTTCTATAGACTGCAGGGGGCAACATCTGTTTCTCCTGATCCTTTTTCCCTTGAACGGGAAATTAAATACAAATTACTCAGTTGAAGTAACCTAGGAATTAACTTAATTAAAAATAGGGAAGTTCAGGCTTGAGTGTCTTGTCCTCTGTCCTTTGGAAGGTTTGCATGGCTGAAGCTGAGCCGGTGGGAGTGCAGCCCAGTGGTGGCCATGCCGATACCCAATGCTCTGACAGAGCCTGTGCTTGGCTGCATGTCTGCATCACTAAAGCTATTCCAGTGCTGTCAGTTACTATTGATTAAAGTGTATTTGATATTGCTGTTGGTGACTGAATGGTGCAAATCAACTTCATTCCTGGCTTTGAAAAGGCAGTGATACTGTTGCAGCTTCCCCGACTGGTCCATTGCATGAATACTGATAAAGTCCCCTCCGTTCAGACAAGAGTCCTTAAAAACCCAGTTGAAATGTTGGTAATTTGAGTATTTCTGGGGAGAGTTTTCTTCTCTGAACATCCCTGTATGAGTACCACATTCTGATATTCGGAGCACAAATCATCTTTTCAAATAAAAATTCAATAGCTCTCCCCAGAACTACCTGTTAAAACTCAGACAGTAGATTAAATATTTACTTGTTCCTTCTCAGGATCTTCTGGCTCACCAGAAGAATTTAAAGTGGTAGTAAATGCTGAGGAGCAGCTGGGCAGCAGCCACAGAGAACCCAGGGCTGGGGCTGTGGGCAGGGGGGTGGTGGCTCCCAGCCGAGCCCCACAGGATCCAGATACCACATCCCGTAGTCCTCGCTTTGCACTTGGACATTGTAGACACTGCAGAAACCCTTTCTTGGGATTTGACACTACAGACTGGAAGTCCAGAAGATCAGCTAAGAACTGATTCAGCAAAGTGCTGAAGCCTGTATCTAAATTCCCCTTAAAAATCACTGCAATGTGAACAAGTGCTCAGCTCATGTTGTATGAGTAGGTTTAGGTTTGAGTGTGGGGTTATACCTTGGGCTGAAGTGCTTTGAATCAGAGACTGGTTTCCTACAGTTCCTACAGTTAATTTTTATAGACTTGAGATACAAGCAGTGTGCGGGCACCTGGACTAGTAATTTTAAAATCAAATGAACTGGGATTACAGACTTTCATGCTTCCCTCCATTAATTCACAAGTAATATCTATGCAACCATTGAATATTTTGTTCTATTTCAATTCATTCAAAACTGATGTGGCCAAAGTAATTCTGTTTTTACTGTTATTGGTAGATAACGTTTCCTTGCATTTCGTTATACATTGCATTCACTTGGACTGAAACAGGTATTTGATTGCCATGTAAACTACTTTTCAAATGTACTTCTGAAGTGCAATAATATTGGGGTGGCTGGTACAATGTATTCTAGTAGTATTAGTGCAAATGACAAGACAGAGTAGGTATTAATAAGGTCAGGCTTTCAATGGTAACCCACCTGAGTGGTGCTTATTTGTGTGCCTTGAAAAGATGGATTATAAACACACAGAGCAGCATTTAAAAAGCAGTTTAGACACAATCATCTGATTTCACTCAACCACATGAACTTTATATCTCTCACATCCTTTATTCCATGTACAGTTTCAGTCTCTCTTGAAGGGATGCTTGCTGTGGCAATTGAGCAGTGTACAGAAAAGTCTGCGATCTGAACTCTGAACCTGCATTTGAAAATAGATAGGATTATTACAGGAGCAGGGGATAACTCTTAGGAGTTTTGCAGGCTTCTTTCTGCTTTGAAAATGACTGGCTGAAGGTCAGTGGTATGTCGAGAGGTAGTATAAGAGAACTTTGGCAGACTTGCTTTGCAATTCATAATTTTTATGTATTCTATTTAATAAAAAAAAAAAACAGAAAAGGGAACTTCGGTGCAATGTTCTTTGGAAGTTAATTAGAGTAGACAGTCAAGTCTTAAGTAAATCAGCTCTGTATCATTTGACACACAACATTACTTCAATTAGTATGACTTTCACCATTATCTAGACAGATGAAACGATGTTCCATGTTAATCAGAATATTAAAGTGACACTAGCACTTATATATTATGAATATTTACTCAAAAAATGAATGCATGATAAATGAGATTGGTCTAGAAATCTTTCTCAGTAGAGAAGATGTGGATTCTTGCCCCCTCAGGAAATTCTTTCTTATGCCTAATCCAGTTATCAAATTTTAAGTGCATCTTAAGCTGATCCCTCCTTCCCCCCACAGAGTGGTTTGTGTCACAGCTCAAACAGGGTTTTCTGCACATACAGGAATTGTATGCACTGGTCTGAATGGCCCATGAATCTGAAAGCTGTTTTGAGACAGTTCCTTTGCATGTATTTCTATACCACTTGACCCAACCACAGATATTGGGAGCCAAATCTGAAGTGTAAAGCCCCATATTCAAACCAGTTTTCACAGTCAGAGCATTATGATCACAGGGTTAATATATGGACTATTTAAAGCTGGGCAAGTTCAGGTCCAATGTCAGTACAGATGGGCCTGTGCTTGGGGTTGTGGATGCACATCTTCTAAAATGACTCAGGTTCCCTTCCCTTGGGGCTCTTCCTAGATCACACAGCAAAGTACAGATCAACCTCTGTGCATAAGCCTCATACTCAATAACAGAGGTGGCTGCCATCCCTCAGATTGTTTACAGTTGTAGCCTTTCTGTGAATTTTTCTTGATTCAGTTTTTGGGGGAAGAGGCATATTTTGCTCAGAGAAGCTGTGGTTGCCCCATGGCTGGAAGTGTTCAAGACCAGATTGGATGGGGCTTGGAGCAACCTGGTCTGGTGAAAGGTGTCCCTGTCCACAGGGGTGGAGGTGTTCAAATGAGATGATCTTCAAAGTCCTTTCCAACCCAAACCATTCTATGAGTCTAAGAACAATGAGATTAAAAATAGCCTTTCTTATATAAAGAACATCAACAAATGCTGACCTTGAGCTCCACACTGAGATGTGAACTGAATTTTACTTTGAAAACACATAGTCCAAGTCAAAATGAATTGTCAGAGTCAAAGTAGATCTTGCACATTTTCTCCATCTGCTTCCTGTGGGTACTTGCCTGGAGTAGAACACAGGACACCACAGCCTCTTCCCATCCACCAGGAAAAGGGGAAAAGTACACAGGGATTGGTTCTTTGGTGCTGAAAACCACAGGAATTTTTACTAATTCTGGTCTAGCATGGAATAATCTTCAGGAGGTAAAAAAAAAAAAGAGTCTTTTTATAGCTCATTTCTAGGTATAACACTGAAATACGACCAAGGGCTCTGGTCCATAATCAGGGCTACAACTTCCAAGTTTCAGTGCATTGTTTCCTGGTCCCTTGGCCATCACAGGCCCTTGTGCTGCATGTTTAAGATGCAGTTGGCTCCAGTGTTGGTGTATAGCAATCACAGTGACCTTGTACTAGCATTGTCATGATCATTCCTTGCATTGTCATGATCATTCCTTGGCCATCCATCATGTCAGGATCTCTGTGTCCTTACACAGAGCAGGTGACACTTTCCAGCAGCTGAAGAACTTGGATTGCATTCTATCTGGAGCTCGACATGAAGGGTAACTCTCTAGAAGTTCTGTACTGAAGAGTAAATCCAGTGTCTGCTGGATTTTTCCACCATATACATCTTAGGAGGGAGTGTTGTTGTGTAGCTGACTGTGATGTGGCTCCTGTGTTGACTTATTTATCTTTGCTTCATGATGTTCAAGTTTGTTCTTCCCAAAGCCTTTTATCTTCTTGAAGGGAAGACATTGGCATGAAGTTGAAGGTGTTGACACAAACCATCTATATACTCAGTGACCCTCACTGGAACTTGCCCCAGAGTCTGCAAAGAAGAAAAGGGGTATTGTAAGAGCCCATGATGGCAGTGAAAGCATAGGTACAAGATTCTTTCTTCCCAGTTAAGCTGCCATGGACCTTCCAGCGGTTTCACGCACAGCAAACACCTGGATGATGCAGCCCTGTGCTCCTGCTGGGTGCTGTCCCTTTTTCTTACTATTATTACCAAACTCATACCATTAATCCTATCTTGTTGAATTCCTGTTAAATAGGAGAAGTCAGCAACTGCAAAAGCAAGTAAAGCTTATTTTTTGCTGTGTGTGATGACCATTGGCAGGGTTTGCATGTATGACTGACATGGTAGATTACATTATAATAAAAATGTAACTTTCACATAAATGACATCAGGCGATATCTTCAGTGTGTGCTAATCTGCCTGAAGGGGCAATATAGTTTTCTATTACTGCTAAAATGCACAATAGCATTGCTATTGCTTGACTTGGTTTTATTTTTATATTGTGCTGCCTGTTCAGTTAGAAATCTAGGCAAGCTGTGTCAATGGCAATAAGGCATCCATCTGCCAAAACCAGGTTTCTTCACCATTCAAACCATGAGGGCATCTAAGAAATCACTGGTCACTTCTGGACACAATGTGGTGTCATGGTAACTTTGAAAAAGGTGAAGTGTATGGATTAAAATGCACCCTTTAATACATTCTTTTGCCCAACTGAAAATGTATTTGCTGATCTTTCATAGCACCCTTTGGGTCTGGAATAATAATGTCACACCCATGACAGAGTAGATCTTTTTACAAAGAACATCCTTTTCTGTCACTCCTATTTGCCTAGTTTTTGAGTTTACAAATCTTTGGACAAACTGCAGTTCTCAGAGACTTCTTTAAGATATTGAAGAATTTTTAGAAGTCATATTAACTCCCTTTTTGCCTACAGGCCTGGGATGCTGCCTGTAATTGCATCCCCAACAGCAGTGAGTATGGGAGGAAGACTGATGAAGAGGCTTGATTTTTTAGGGCTTGATTTTGTGACCTTTAGGATACCCTTTCAGCACAGCTGTTTTGCCATTCCTTTGGATGTGTGTGGGGCTGGAGTTGTATTTTCCTTGCCCTATGTAGGAGTGACCTAACTTCCATGCTCTGTCTTACCTTTTTTTTGGTTAAAGTTATCGTGCCATGGGACAGGGGCTGCATGCAAGATGAGCTGAGCACAAGTTGGTTCTCCTACTATCTCATTGTCTGCAGTACATAAATCTTGAAAAGTGTGCTTTGAATAGTAAAGGATACCAACTTAATGATACATTTACTCTAACTACAGCTGGGTGCGCACAGAATCCTAATGCCTGCTGCACACTCTTCATGGTAACAGATGTTACTCTCTGCTTATAAAGTAAGTTTATTGCATTAGCTGCCTGTAAGCAGCTTACTCTCTAGAAGATTCATAGAGTCAATTAAAATTATCTAATTATTTGTTATCTAATTTAATAGAGAAATGGTCTTGATCTTCAGATATTACACATATATTATTATATTACAAGGCAGTATGGCAGAGGTCCCTTTCTGAGCTCTGAGCTGCTACTGAACAAGAGAAACTTCTACTCACACATAGACATATCTAGAGATGGGCTGCAACAGCCTTACCAGGGAGAACTCCCTGAGCTATGGCTTTTATTTATAGATATTTTGCTGTGCATCCCTGTCCCTCTGCCTGTCACCTGTCACCAGGCAGAGTCCTGCTGCTCCCACCAGCCCAACTGGCCCTGGAAAGTCCTTTGCTGTGACATCTCTGATGTGCTCCTTATCACAAGGTCCATCTCTTGCTGGGTCCCTGCAGAGACTTTGCAGCACAGAGGAAATGCTCCAAGACTAGTCCAGCCTTTGTAATGCTAAAATTGTGCTTATTTACTAATATTTAACTAATTGTCCTCTCCACACATAACTGGCCTTTCTGCTTTCAAGCTGAAAAACTGCCACCTCTCTCCTGCTCTCAGCTCCTGGCTCTTGAATTGGGGTAAAGGAGGCTGGGTCCATCATTAGGGTTGCTCCACAAAACATGCTCAGTGAGGGGTGAGAGGGGACTTGATTTGCAGCAGAAAGTCCCACTTGCTTGATGGGGAGAACAAGTGAGCCCTCCTCCTATTGTTATGCTAATATGTACATCTTATCCTGTAATTTTCTGAGTCATTATGACAAATGGCTCATGCTGATGTCACTCATTTCCCCAAGGACCTCTCAGCTCTCCAGCCAGCATGTAGCAAGCTGCAGACAGTATTTCAAAATGAAAAATTGCAGGTGTTTTGTGGATGTCATCCAAAGGAAGGAGCATGGATTTCAGGCAGAAATCAAATCAGATCACATAGAAAGATCCCCCTGAACACCCCAGACAGTCAACAGATGGTAGTTGTGACACTACGAGTCAACCTGCTCACCTGGGAAACCATGGCCAGGAACAGCAGGAGTGTACATTTAAATTAAGTTTTCTGTAAAAAGCTTTTGATAAGGTAGAGCTGAAACAGCAAAAATGCCTTGCCACAGACTTTGGTGCTGCAGGAGAAATAGAGGAAAGAATATTTTTTGCTGCGTGCCATATCCTGCCTGCTAAATGTAAAGAAAATCCGTATAATCTTTGGGGAGCCATGTGATCTATCTATCTATCTATCTATCTATCTATCTACCTACCTACCTACCTACCTACCTATCCTATTATTAAACTATGCTAATTGCTTTTGCTGGCATCTACCAGAGGAGCATCCTGGAAAGGATCTTCTGATGTTATGTTAGATGTAGTTAATATTTGCATTGTCTTTACCAGTTTATTCCATTCTGTCCCTGATTTGCTCCAGATGTTGGGGAAGTCCTGCATTTTCTCCTTATCCCTCTCCCCATCTGACAACCACATTTATATATCCTTAGCAAGATTCTAAAGTCTTTGGTTAAGCCTGCTAGACAAATATAATTTATGTAGCCCTCATTGACACTATCTATTTCAGATGATGGAGACATGAATAATGCAGCTGTGGGAGAAGCTTACTCATGGGTTTCTTGTAACTCTGAGTACCAAAGTGCTACTCTGTGTTGGACCCAGGGCTGACATAAACGAAAATTCATTTCCAAAATTGAATATTTGAATGTTTGAATGTTTGGGTAGATGTTTGCTGATTATCCAGCTTCTTTTCACCACCGAAATGTAGCTACTTATGAAAACCACATGAAAATCTGAAAATGTATATATAAAATGGCAGAAACATGAGAGCTTTTTATTAGGAAACAGAGTAAATATTATTTGAATAAGGATTAGCTTATACTGAGATACAACATTTTCCCTTTGCTGCTTCTTTTTCTTTGCAGTGACTTTGGTTCAGATTCATGCATTATTTGTGAAAACACTGTCACAAGGTGTTTTGGTTTTAATATGGCAAGAAACACAAATCCTACATTTGTTGGAGAATAGTTTGTGGTTTGGCTTGGCAAAAATAGCTGTACAGAAGCTGTGGTGCTGGATTTTAATGGACCTTGTTGTTAATGACAACTGCTTAATATTTTGCTTGTATATTCCTTTGTGTTCATTTAAACAGCAGCTCACCTAAGCACTGCAGAAAGACGTAATATGATAAATTAAGCTAGGTCAAAGAGGAGGAATTATTTTGAATGAATACAAACATCTAATTTGTCTGGACTTTTAATGAATTGAAAGGCCAATATTACTGGAGTTGACAGCATTGTATATTGTATTAAATTATGTAAATTCTGTACTAAACGTTCCTTATTTTTCCCTACTCCTTTTCATATGTTTATACAACACATCACTGTAGTGAGACTCACTCTACTGAAGTGGAACCAGTTTTCCTGTCCTGGAGTACCTATGGACCACCTTTGGGTTTCAGTCACACACATACACACCCTTCCTGGTGACTGATGTGTCTTTGAGAGCCCATATGCCTCATGCAGAGCAGGATCCCAGGATTCCCCCTTGATGCTGGAGCTCATGTGCTCCTTTGGCTTCCAGCTCCAGACACAATTCCAGCCAGTCATAAAGTTCATTGGGCAAATATTTTTGCTTTGAGGTGAAAGGACAGCAAACTCCTGAAGATGCCATATTCATTTTATTGATGATCTGGGAACTGGCAGCCTGGGCCCAGGGCTGGGTGACCCACTGCTTTTTCTGACATTGAGTTTTCAGCAAACTCCAGAACATGCTCTGGACCACCCCAGCCTCCCCAGGGAGGTGTGAGAAGTGTAAATCTTTCTATCTGTCAATTCTGCCCATCAATTGTGAGGTTCTTGGCAATGGCCTGAAGGGTTTCTTGACTAAGTTGTGCTACACAACCAGCATCCATTAGCTGCCTCTCTTCTTCAACACCACAAATACATGCTCCTAGTGAGCCTTTCCTTCCCAGCTTGCATTAACACCGTTGCCACCACAGCCCCTAATTTATTGGTCAAGGTATGCTTTTCGGTGATATTTACAGCCTGGCTTAATAGTGTGTCTGTTTTCTGTTTGCTGCAGATGGTAATTCAGGGATTTGCTTGGGTGACTCAAAGAAACACTTGGAAACCACAGCCAGAGGGTTTGATTTTATTGCTCCAAGGATTTAAATAATCACAAATTGCTTCTGTAACTCATTGCCTGATGTGTGATGTCTGTATCAGCTTCCCTCTTGCTTTGGTGGTGTTTTTAAGGATGTTTGACACAAACTTGGTTATTATTTCTAAAAGCTGTGCTTTAATCAGAGTCATAGAATCACAGAATCATTTAGGTTGAAAAAGACCTCTAAGATCATCCAGTCCAACCATTAACCCAACACTGCCAAGACCGCCACTAAACCATGTCACCAGGTGCCACATCTGCATGCTTTTTCAGTCTCTCCAGGGATGGCATATTCCCAGTTTCTCTGGGCACCCTATGCCAGTTCCTTGCCACCCTCACAATTGGTTATTTCTTCCTAATAACTAATCTAACCCTGCCCCCTGTTTGTTGGAAGCAATTCCCCCTTTGTAACATGTTAGGAGTCAGCCTGTAGCTGAAACTGCAGTAATTAAAGCACCTTCCCTGCTGCCCTTTTTCCTCCCACACGTGCCCTCTGGTACGTCTGGAAAACTAGTGGATGAGCTGCCAGAGGATGAAGTATTGTGTCCTTTGCATGATGGCTGTTACTACCAGACTTTTTTTCCTGCTAACTTACAAGTGCTGTCACAGAACATTATAAGAGCTGTAGCTATAGGGTGTGTGTTAGAGCATCCCAATATCCCTGAGCCCCCAGGGCCTCAAACAGGATAAAATAAGTGAACTGTGCCCATTGACCGTTAACACAAATTGACTGTTACTTGTGTTGATGTTTTCAGCATAATTCATTGCAGCTTGAACTTGTTGACTATCTGCATAATTTCTCCTTGAATAATTTTACTGCCATATGGGATGCTGCAGACCTTGAGCTGCTGGCTCTGCACACAACCCCTCCACACATTAATGACTCTCACTTGACGAGCGGTGAACAGCAACCTCTGCATCCCTGGGATGAAATCCATGGTTTCTGCTGATGTGCTTCAAGGAGGGATGAATTTTTAACCTCCAGCCTTTTATGGAAAGCACTCAGGAGTGGTGATGGTCCTGCTGACACAGCCCCTGTGCTCCTACGTGCACCTTTGTGGGGGTTCAAGGCTCTCCAGACCTTGGGGCAGGGCACACAGGCCTGTGTCAGTGAAAGGAGTTTTGGGGATACAAAGAGCATGTCAGCCTCCAAAGTTGTCAAGTTGGGTGTTTTCATCAATATTGATTTGCACTTCTAAAGTAAAATACTGCTCAAGAAAATGAGCCAGCTTAACCTTGTTATACAGGGAAACTTAAGAAAATTTTCCAAAAGCTCCTGTCCTTTACCGTTTAGCCTTAATGCAAAACATAACCTCTAGCAGTATCTTCTGCAGTTAATATTGTTGATAAGCTAGGCTGTCTTTCAGCCCAGATTTCATGTCTTAATTAAATGGAATTTGTTTCAGCAAATAGTGCTTGTCAAAATTTTTTGCCTTAGGACGATTACAAAGATGGTATTAGACATTGTGATAATTAGCAATCTGTGTCTCAGCATTACAATAGCTCTGTGTAAAGACAGACTAATTTTTCCTAGACCAAAATTATAATTATAAATTAAATACAAAGGCATGTCCAGCTAATCTTAAATATAAACCCACAGAGCAGTAGTACAATGTGCTTAAGAGCACTGGGAGCTCACCTAGTTCAGTCCTATTGCTTTTAGGAGAAGCTCTGACATCAGAATGAACTGTGGAGGGACCAGTGCCAGGTATGGTGATAGCTGGTTGCACCAGGGGAAGTTTAGATTGGATGGTAGGGAGAATTTCTTCATGGAAAGGGCTGTCAAACTCTGGAGGAGGCTGCCAGGGCAGTGGTCGAGACACCATTTTTGGAGGGATTTAACAGACATTTAGATGTGGCACTTAAGGGATATGTGGTTTAGTGGTGGCAGGGTGGGGGAATGGTTGGGCTTGATGTTCTGTCTGCCCTGTTGGTGTTAGAAATTGCTGCCCCTGGGGTTCTTGCCCGTGTGGTGCACATGTGAGGGAAGAAAGGACAATGCCAAACACTTTGCATGTGAATGCATCCCATTCTTCCATTAAAAAATTGAAAATATGGAAAAATGAAGATATGAAAAATAAATTTTAAAAAATCACATAAAGAGTTTTAAGGCTTGAGAAAATACCTTGCCTTGAGAGAATAAAATATACATAACAAATCATAAACAAGCCAATGTATCTAGTGAATTGAAATAATTTTACAGAGAGAAAATACTGAGAAGTTGGCTGTGGGACAAAGCTGGCATCCTATGTGCCAATGGTAGGATGCCAGAGCCAGCCAGCTTCAACGCTGAAGTTGCGTTTTACACAGAGCTGACTTTGTGCTGAGCAAGCTTGGGAATGAGAAAAGTGCTGAGGAAGCAGGACTGGCTGGCATTTGCTGTCTCAGCCAGTGTGGGGCATCTTTCTGGAGGAGCTCAGCTGTGCTCAATGCAGCACGCGATGCTGTCTGCACTGGGGTTTGATGGGCTGGATAAAGAGATCAAGCTGAAGCTGAGCTGTCTGGCAGGAAATTGACCATTTCTGATCAGTCATTAAAAAGAAAGGGATGGGGAGAGGATTGCCCAGAGAATTTTTGGATGCCCCATCAGGGCCTGGCTGGACAAGGCTTGGAGCAACCTTGTCTAGTGGAAGATGTGCCTGCTCATGGCAGGAGGTTGGAATGAGATGAGCTTTAAGGTCCCTTCCAACCCAAATCATACCTGATTCCATGATAGTAAGCCAGTAGTTAGGCTCTCTTTTTGGTCCACCAGCTCTTAAGACATCAGCATTTTTGACACTGTATTTTAAAGTAATTATGTTGGATTGAATGTGAAACTAAGAGTGAAACGCAATGTGACACTCCAAATACAGATGAGTATAATACAGCAGCTGACATGGAAAAGTCTGCAAAACAGGGCTGATGTCCAGCTGAGGAAAATTCATTGTTAATTCGCAGAACAGCATTGACAGATACAGGAGGTACTAGCCTGCAGGAGCAGCTGTGCCAAATAGGATAAGGATTGTAAGTAGGAAATAGTACAGTTGTTCAAAAATCCCTACCACCCCAAATTCCTAGGCAAGCTTTATTTAAAGAACAAGAAAAGGGAGATGCCAGACTGGTTCTCCTGCCTGACCCAGCTCATCTCAGGCTTTGCCAGCCTTCAGAGCAAATCCTCTGCAGAAATTATGAGCTTTCCTCCATAGAAACTCCAGTTTCTGAAAGCCCATTAACATTGAGTTTACTGTAGCCTTAAATAAAACATTAAAAACTCTCCCTCTGTGAAGTTCTCTCCTTGCAGTAAAGAAAACTCCTCTCCAGGTAACTCCACGCCCTGCTCTGCCATGACTACAGGTGGTTGCAGTGCCAGCTGTGTTTATACTCTCTTCTAATTAAAGAGTAGCTGAAGAGCACACGGCTCCAGGGCTGGGCATCTGATGGTGCAGGAGTGATGTGGTGATAGGGCCATACCTGGCATTACCCATATCCAGCAGTGGAAGAAACCTGTGCCAGTGGTCTGACCTTTGCAAATTTGGATGGGCTGCTCGTTTGATTTAGTGCTTGTCTTGTTTATGAGGCACAGCTGGCTCTCTGCTCTCGCTGTGCTCACTGCCTTCATCTGATGGCTTTGGACAAGTGTCAAAGACACCATAGACTGCCAAGGGTTAGTGCTGAATTGCTTAATTAAACAAGCCTCTGGGATGTGGCAATTTGCTTGGTAGAAGCACCACAGGAGGACTGTTTTTATTTTTATTTTTATTTTTATTTTTATTTTTATTTTTATTTTTATTTTTATTTTTATTTTTAAATTTTCTTCTAAAGTTAGTATTGTGAACTGGAAAAATTTTTTTTTTCTTTTTCATGTGCTTTGTTTTCAGCTACAAGCATTTGGAAAATAAGACCCACAATCCCCATATTTCCTAAACTTAAGATGAGACATGCTTTTTGTGCCACTAAAATGAGTTTTCACCTTTTCTCATGAATTTCAGGAGTAAGGGACAAATAAAATCACAAGGGAAAAAGCCCCAAAGGTAGAGAGCTTCTTTAGTAGCCAGTCACATCTGTGAGTCACCTGAGCATCGTATAATGTCAGGTTGAGGGTCATTAACACCACTACATCTTCCCCCTGGGCTGCATAGGGATGACCTTTTGCTGCCACATAACTGAATTACAGGCATTAATTCAGCTGGTGCAGAGAGTAGATTGGGCCAAGAACTTAACAAGTTGCACTGGTCCTGCCCAAACCATCCTGCTCTGCCTGTACAGGCTGTAAATCTCACCCCCCTGTACTGTGAAGCCAGGGGGTTCAGAATTGAGGGTATTTTGGACAATGCATTAAGCTGTGATGCACAACCAGCTCACATTGCATGGGATTAAAAAAAAAAATAATGTCAGGTCTGTATTTTTAGCCCCTTCATCAGATGGCCCCAGCCCAGGCTCAGCTCAGCTGCCCTCAGTTGTGCATGACCCCCAGGTCAACACCTTTGCATTTTCAGGGCATCCTGATTTCTAGCAGACGTGAGCAGATGTAAGATTCCTGCCTGCCTGCCATTGTTCTCTGTTTTCAGGCTTATTTAAAAAGTCTTTATAGACTTGCTCTCTTATTCTTTTGGAAACAAGTGTTAAAAAACCAACCAAACAAATGGCCAACCCTCTTGTTGGAAGCAGGTTAAAAAAGGGTGACATTTCAGGTGTGTTTTTCCTCCACTAGCAGAGAGGAGCAGTCCATTCCTGGGCTTGCACTGCTTGGCTGGGAATTTGTCTGGTCTTCAACACCACATACCATCACACCATCTCATGTATGAAGGAAACACATGAGTCTTCCTTGTCTCCAGCTGGAGAGATTTCCCTGTTTTATTTCAGTCTACTTCCAAAAGTTAACAAGGGAAAGAAAATAAATAAAAATCTCGATGCAGAAGCGGTTGGCAGCAGCCAAGTGAGTGGGACACCACAGTGATAGGCAGGAGCTGTGCCCACATCTTGTCTGAAGTACCTTGTGCTGCAGGTGCAGGGTGAAATGTGTGAAATGTGGATTGTGGATGCTCCATCCCTGGAAGTGTTCAAGGCCAGGTTGGAAAGGGCTTGCAGCAACCTGGTCTAGTGGAAGGTGTCCCTGCCCATGGCGGGGTTGGAACGAGATGAGCCTGAAGTCTCTCCCAACCCAAACCATTCTCTGATGATTAACTCTAGAAAGAGCAGCTGCTGGTACCTGTTGTGGAAGCCCACCACTGACAGACGGGATGCATTTGGGCAGGTTGGAGGTGAGGCTTGCCAGGCTGGGGCAAATGAGCTCTAGTGAGCAAACAGCAGCACTGTAAGTGCCAAATGTAACACCGGTCTCCATTTCCCATAACCATACTATAGGGGCTTTTTTTATTATAATTTTGTTGTTGGCCCATGAGAAAATGTTCAAAGCAGTGAGTCAGGTGATCAGTGCAGGTTTCAGATGGGAAGCAGAGTGGGAATTGTAATCCAATACAGAAAGCCAGTGCTGCTGCTTGCCTTGCAGAATGCACAGAAAAGCAGGATTTACCCCCAGGTTTTCTAAGAAAGAAATTATCTGAGGGTGAGGTGGTGAATCATAAGGGTACATGGCAGATGGGGAAATCCCTGGGTCCTGGGGGTTCAGTGAAGGGTGACAACTATACCTGTAACCTGAGAGATGGGCACAAAGCCTGGTACATGGAAGGACAAAGAGGGTTTTAGGGAAAAAAAATACAAAGGCATTATGACATGCCCACCTCTCTTATGAATAGGTTATTGCACATGTCTTCCCCAGCCTCTGTTCCTGTGTTCCTGTTAATTTTGTTGACCTGCTGTAGGGTCATACAGGGAATTAGCCATTATCTCCTTACAGAATTGAGATCTTGACCTGTTTTATCCGTTTTACACAGCACCCAGCACACTACTCAGGCAATTAAGACCTAATCATGGTATAAATCAAGTAAATATTACCTGTCAACAGGTCATCAGGACTACTGTTCCTTTTGGGCAAAGCTGTGTTCATGGAGGTCAATGCAGAAAATGGACCAAGGCCTTCAAGGCAGAGTGTTTTTCTATAGCCCCTCATGAAGCCTCTTTTGCAGGGGGGACTGACCCACCCTGCCAGTTCCCATCTCCCACCCATCCTGCAGACAAGCCCACCAAAATATTTTGGTACTTTTGTTGAATTTTTTTAGTGGCATAAACAAATAAAGTATTTAATGGTAAGAATACGTTAACTGTCACAGATTCCAAATAGGGATTTATAACTTTTGCTTCCAGTTTAAAAGTGGTTGGTTTCTGAACAGGCACTTCCATTCAGAAAGTGAAAATATCAAGGGAAATACGACGACAAAACAGCATTTCTATCATACTGCTGTTTAACCTCAGTGATGAATGGCAAATTCATCTGATCCTCTCACTGGAAACTTATTTTTCCCGTGATTCTAGTGTCAGAACACTCTGACATATGAATGTACAGGACAATGAAAAGGTCATTAATTCAATTTAGATCAATTTCAATTAATCACCATGATGAATTAATAATTTATTAAGCAGGAATTAAGTGTGAATTGGTGGAGAACCAAAAGGATAGGGGAAGAAACTGCCCACTGCCCAAGGAAATGTAGTCTCTTTTTCACAGAGTTGAAAGGCAAATGAGTTGAAACATTTTTTTGAGTATATATAAAATTTCTGTGTCAAAAAAATAAAATCAGAGTTATAAATGTGCAGCACTTTAATGTCAGATTTGACTGCCATTGGAACTGTTCACAAGTAGTGTGGACAATCTAAATTGTACTTCATTTTCTAAGTATGATATATAACCATTAGGATAATTTAGAAAAACACATCACTAGAACTTGGGCAGGAGAGGGAACAAAGGGAACATCTTTGGAAGGTCCGAGTGGGATTTTTTCAAGTGAATGCTATTCCAATACTTCGCGACAAACAGGAAAAAGTGAGGTCTGTTACACATCTTTCACAGCCTATATATAAACCAGCCTCAAGAATATTTACCTGAACAGATATATACAGGGTTTGTTTTTTTTTTTTTAAATATTCTTAAAAAAGTAATATTTGCTTGATCTATGACACAATGAACATCTCTACAGGGAAAACTTACCATAGGCATAATAAAATACTCAAGAAGTCATAAAACGTAACACAAGAGCAGTGTTTGGCCTTGGTAAAACACATTTAGGATGGCTGCAATGTATGGATACAGCTTTGTTCAAGAAAGGAGCTGTGCATATTTAAAGGTACTTACAAAGCTGGTCTTCTCCTTTCTTTGACATGGGATATGTTTCCTAATTGGATGAGTACAAAATCATGGACACCATGCATTGCTGAAGGAAGTTTATGCCAATCTGTTTTACATGTCTGTGTTGCAATGATGGAAGAGTCTCTTCTAACCCCTATGGCTCATAAGTGAAAGAAATGTAGGATTCAGCATATGACTGTTGAAGGACAATTTCAAGGACTTCACATTTAATGAATTCATAGGATTCAGCTCCCCTCCTCTGTCTGTTGGAACAGATTTTTTTATAGTCTCTATAGAACTGAAATGGTTTAAAATACCTCAGGTCTACAGCCATGCTAAAATGCTGCTCTTCTGATAAAGTTAAACATTTAAAGCAAAGATTGCCAGTGTTATTCTGTATCTTTCTTGCTTAAAATCCCTGTGTGTTGTGAAATGGGTGACTTAAAGCATCTGCGGAGGAAAATAATTACGACACCACTACCTATCACTGGATGTGTTCAAGGGCAGCTTTCTACAGACTCTGGGCAATGAGGTCCTCGGCAAACCACACTGGGTCTTTCCAGAGGCCAGTGGGTGGCTCCAATGCTACTGATATTTACCTGCAGAGAGCTTTCACCCACCTCAAGACCCTATTTTTGAAGTGGTGATTACAACTGCTTGGGTGGCACCACTTCTTGCCTGGCTCTGCTGCCACAGCTGCTTTTGCCTTTGTTACTTCATGGTGATGGATATAGAAAGTTAGAAAAATGCAACTAGAAAAGTTTTTATATCTTCCAAGTGTGCAAAGAAATGTATGTTTTTATGGGAATTTGACTGAAATTTCTCAATGCCAGCTGTTGCATTCTTGGATAATTCAGCTGCTTTTACATGAATGTCTTTGCTCATAACTAAAAGATAATTGACTATAAACAAGTGTACTATAAAGAGAAAGGGAAAAAAGCCACAGAGAAAAATTGTTTCCTGGTACTTCTGAAAAGAAATAGGCAAATTAAGGCTATGACTAGAAAATGAGTGAGTTTTCCATTAAAAGTAACCTATGTTATTTTAAGAAAAACTAAGTGATTTCAGTGCTCCTAAATATTTAATGAGAGAAACCAATGATTTCTAGAAGTGTTGCTGTCTTCTATGGGAATAACCATAACTAATTCTCTGCCTCCAAAGAGTAGATTTTGCATATTGTGCCCAAACTTACCACACTTATAAGCTGTTGAAAGACTAATGCCACCATCTCAATAAAATTGTTCACATAAAGTCTGACCCCCCTGTCAGTATTTTCTGGCTTTTACCCAGGCCTGGATGGGTAATGGCCTGGATATTTCATGGCAGATTTCTCAAATACAATCACACAAATATGCACTGGAAGAGGGGGGACTCATCCCATTGCCTTCAGTAGGACCAAGAGCAAAATGAAGCAGCAGAAGCAAGCGAGCTGACAGTTACTATTTCTGTGATGCCTCCTTCTGAAATCACATCTGCAAATCCTCCCAAAGCCATCCTGCAGAGAAAACTGAGCAATTTTCATTAAATCGCTTTCCTAGATTTCTCTGGGTTGAAAACTTCTCTGATGTTTAGCTTCCCTCATCATCCAAAGGTGAATATTCATTGCAGTCCGCGCTGCTGCGGTTTCCTGCTGGGGTGGGGTAGTCAGTGCAGCCAACAGGCAAGGGATACAGGGAAGAAAACTGATGCTTGGACATAACATAAAAGCTCCTCAGTATGGAAAGTCAAAATCTGTTTTGTTCTACAGAATCACTAGGTTTTGTGGCTTATATGATATCTCAATTGAGATATTATTTGCTTCCCAGCATTTTTCTTATAACCACAAATCATACCCACAAATGAAAAATACCCCTTCAAAACCACTTCCTATTAGCAGAGCATACCTTACATTATAAAACTTGCAAGTAGACCAGTGTTGTACCATGAAGCCTATACAGGGATTTT
Organism: Rhipidura dahli; assembly: GCA_013399225.1. Taxonomy (NCBI): domain Eukaryota; kingdom Metazoa; phylum Chordata; class Aves; order Passeriformes; family Rhipiduridae; genus Rhipidura; species Rhipidura dahli. The sequence continues at coordinate 622,811 of VXAC01004212.1, forward strand.
TTGTCTTTTTCTTTTAAATTTCCCAGTGTAAAAATGTACAATGCTACTGCTCATTTGCTGCAGTGTAAAGGTCCAACTGGTCCTTGCCTGCTGAAGGCTCCACTGCTACTACGCTTTCATACCTCCCCAACCCAGACCACTGTGTTACCCCTCCTTATACCTGAAACCTCACAGCGTAATGTATTTTGCCTCCCATTTATAACAAACAATGAATCTTTAGCTGGTGTAATGAGATACTGTCCAAATAATCCACTGTCTTTCATAATTCTGTCGTAGCTGTTCCAGGGCCAGTCTTTGGATGTGATAGGGTCCTTTAAATTCTTCAGTACATTCATCCTCCCCGTTGACAGCTCTACAAAAAGCACATCTGTTTGCAAATGTGATGTAGCATATATATAGTACTGATTGCCTTCAGTGAAAGAGGGTTGAAATGTCAGATCAGATACATGTATGTTTGTTTTTAAGTCATAAATCAACTTGATTTCCCCTTGGACAGTTAGAACCTGGACTCTGATCCTGCCACTGCCCTCATCCGCACTGACCAGGTACCGCCCGTCGGGTGACACGTGGGGCGTGCCTGACACATCGCCGTTGGGGCCGATGACGGCATCGGTGACACTGTCGATGACGAGCTGCAGCGACGCTGCCACCGAGCGGTTCCTCCTGCACTGCACGAAGTAGTAGCCGCCCAGGTGCGTGTACGCCATGGCCTGCGGCACGCAGCTGTGGGCTTTGAGGTTGATGGTCTTGATGTGAGTCACAGTTTCCAGGTCAATCTTGTGAACCGCATGTTTTGACCGGTTAAAAATGAAGCCAAACCTGAAACAGAAAACAAGACACTGAAGTCACCTCTGGAGACATGCTTGAGCAAAGAGGAAAATCCACAGAATTGGGAAACTTTTATTCCGTTGGTTTTGGAAGCATGTGCAATAATGCTATTCTCTTTTTGTAAGAAATGTCTTGTTTTAGTGCTTCTAAAACGCCCCAGAATGAGGGATATACTTCCATTCAAATTAGCAACCTGATCCTGGAAATTCGAATATGTGCTGATGCTTTTTCATGGTCTTAAAATCAAAAGTCAAACATGGTTAGAAAGGAAAAAGGGATTTTACCTTGGTATTTATTTTAAGGATCCTTAAGTGAAATATGTCCAGATCGAATGCACCTCCATGCACACGGCAATGGCCACCCTGCAATCTCCTCCTCAAAGATCTTGTCTAACATTTTAGGTCTTACTAATTAGCACATCTATCAAAGATTCCCCAATGAGGTGCTCAAATGAGTCCCCCTTCCCCAAGAAACCTTCCCCTGGATGGTTCTATCTTAGGTTACAAAATGTGTTCTGGAGAGGACCTTGGTGTCTGGGGCTTTCTGATCCCTAACTATGAAGCTTCTGAGATGTACAGTGTCCTAGCTTAACAAACAAGTCCAAGAATGTAGGCAAAAGCACCCAGAATACATAAGTTGTAAAAAGGTGTAACAGGGGTATTAATGAAAGACAAAAAACATCATGGCATCAGTGCTTAGCTGTTTGAATCTTCAAAAGCTGAAATCTTTTATTGGGAAGACCAGTTTACTATAGAAATGATATCAAGGTTTGGGTGTTCAGTAGGCTAACACTGACCAGGTTTGTATTTAATCTGTCTGAGATTGCAGTCATGAAATTCAATATATACTCAAGCCTTCAATCTCAGAATAGAAAAGCATTCAAAATAAAGCATATTGCTGCCAGTCTGGGGCCAGAGAGTAACTATATAAAATAGATACAGCTGTGTACAATGTAATGTATAACCACTGAATGAAGACCATGTCTACCTCATCTCTTTACTGACAGCACCAGAGGGAAGCTGTGGTGTGTTTGGTTCTCATGGTGCCTGGGAACCACTGCAGGAGATGGCAAGGCTGCTGTGAAGACCAGACTCTTAAACACCATCCTGCCAGCCCAGGGAAGGTGTAAAACATTTCTTGAGGAACATAACCAAGGTGCCCTGAAGATAAGGGGACTTTATTTTCTGTCTCAAGACAGGGCAAAAGACAGTGAGCAGAGAATAAATGTTCTGTAAAAGATACATGCTGCAGCACATCTGACCTTTGCTGAAGACAAGAAAAAGTCAAGAACAGCGAAGAAAGGTTTCTGCTTAATTTGAGAGGGAGCCCTTAGAAACAGCCTGTTTGTGTTCCCCTGGATTCACAGGTCACTGACACTGACTTACAGAAACTAATTTTACATCGAGTATTTTTTCATCCGTTCAATGTAGACAGAGGGAAATGAAGTGAGTGCTTAGTGTTGTATCTCTTCCCCAAAAGATGTAAAATTGCCTTGTGAAATGTGGAGGACAACGTGCTTGTGTCCAGATAATACGTATTTTGCTTGAAACACTAGGTTTATTTCTTTATTCTTAATCCATCTGTCAATGAGACACTTAGCAATGATTTCAATTCTAAAGAATGAGCCACTGTAGTGTGTGATCCCATGAAAATCACTGGGCTAAGCTTTTCATTTTTTCATTATACTCACATCCATTAGAGACTTCACAAAATATCTGCAGTAGAAAGTCGTAATGCACTTTGTGTGTGGAAATTGGATATGACACTTGTATTTGTCCTGGATGAATGCATTTTAAGTACACTTTAAAATGTGCCTTCCCTTAAAGCTTTCTTTTCCCCAAGACTTCCTTAATACTTGGCCAAATGCCTGAAGAAGTTAAGAAATGGTTTTTATCATAAACTTTCATTTAAAGAAGTGGGTCAGGGTATATTTTATGTGCCCACAGTTGCAGAAGAGGCTCAGCCCTCCCATGAAATCTATGATCTGAAATTTCAAAGCAAACCTTGCACTTAACAGAGTTTTTAATAGACAACAGCCTACCCTTGGAACTAATAAAAAAGGATATATTTCTAGATATCCATCTGAAATAACAGGTAGCTGAAATACATATGCAGGAATATTTGCATACAAATATTATTTGGCTCATGGAAGAAATTGCTTAAATGTTCACCTTCCTGGGAAATGCTGGTACTGCCATTTGTTGTTTCTGAGTGTAGAATTTAGAACATCAACTCAATGAATTTCATTAGCCTGCAAGAAATTGTTTTTCTGTGCTGAGGGTGAGAGAGAATGGACAAAGATCTGGCCCTGAACAAACACAACAGCAAATAAGGCATAGTATTTGCAGCTTTGCATATGGAAAACTATAGAAAATAATCTATTATTTCAGCCAACTAATCACACTGCAGCAAAAAGACAATTAAATAAACAAAAAAGTGTAACTGTTCCACCTTCCTGTCTTTGAATCCAATTCTCACTTTCTCAGCTCAGGCTTTAACATTCAGCAGAGTCATCTACCTCTTGGCACTACTATTAGTCATAATGAAATTGTGAAAGAAAACTGGAAATACGAAACAGAGAGAAATTCCAAATGACAGCCATGAGGTATGCATCATTATTTTGTGTTATTTATTTGGGAACAGATTCAACATATAATCATTTAAGTGTAACCCCCTCTCTCTTGGTATTTCCTGCGGGAAACTTAAAATGACTGAAAGGAGTTACATTATGTTTTTTGAGCGTTTAACTTAGTTAAACTATACAGAGGACAGAAAATGGTTAAACAGTTATGTTATAACGTGGAAAGAACAGTATAAATTGCTGTGTAGTTATCATCAATTTTGATAATGTTAATGGGAGGCTTCCTCTGTCTGCTGGGAAGCAGCCAGTATTACTCCAGGTTATTAGTATGTTAGTTACACAACCTCATTAACCACTACAGCACATTAACATTCAAAAGTGGTGATGGTTCATGGAGGTTTTTTTTTTTTTTATGTGCAGTGCATACAATTTTTCTGCTCCAACAATACACCCCATGCAGAGATCCAATACTTGAACAAACTGGAAACATGTGGAAGAACCACATCTTATGCTTCAGGCAGAGTACACTTTTATCACTTCAAGCAATATATCCTTGACACAGGTTTCTGCCCAGATTCATAATGGTTTTCTAGCAAGGAAGGTGATTTTTGGGCCATCAAATTCCTGGCACAAGGAAACCAGGGCAGTGTGCCATAAACTGTAAGGAGGGAAGGCTGACCAAGGTGAGATGTGAATGCCCATGTATGGTCTAAGGGAAGTCCAGGATTGTTTTTTGCTGTTTTATTTATTAGCTGAATAATTACGGGCAATTTCCTCAACCATTTTTCCATATCATTTGTGAAAATGGGGATAAATGTAATTAAGATTCCTTCCTTCCCTCCCTTTGTATCTGTAAAGTGCTTTAAGGTTATGAGAAAGGAGCAGCATGGTCACCATTATTATTCATAATTTCTCACCTAACATGATTAATGATAAGATTTGTAGGTGGTATAAAAAAATCATCCACTTCTTCAAAGGGTGTGCGGATAACACGTGGATCCTCCCCTGTGCTCGCCTCTGGAATTACCTACAATAAATACACACAAGGTTGAGCACAGGATAAGCACTGAGAAAGGCAGAAAGGTAAATACAGATTAGAGACATGCACAGTACCGAGTGGCTCTTTCCAGGGTGTAGTAGACTCAAATTGATTATTGACCTCAAAACACTGTTTGGTGTAGTTGTCTTCAAAAGGTGTGCTAGCAAATAGTATTTGAGGCTTGACATTTGTAAGGTAAGCAACACAACTTGACTTTCATAAGTTGTTTACATCTCGAGAAAGAGCAGTCAAGCAGGAACTGAAGCAGTATGACAACACTAGGACCGTAATAGTTTATCCCTCACTGTCTAAATAAACGTTTACTTCGTGGTCATATTTATTTATCTCACTTAAATGCACAGTGATAATTTACCACCCTGAAGGATCAAACACTAACTCACAGCAGTTAATTATCACTTTGAAGGAGAGAAACTGTTCATCCATCGATATAAAGTCCAGGGAGGAGTGGAAAAGCACCCTTTGGCTGTCCCCTGGTCCTGTCCTCCAGCACAGCACACATCTCCATGGACAGGGGAACTCAGCTCCTCCACTGCTCCGGAAAGGAAAAGTTTTCAAAAATTAAAATGTTAAACACTTAAATTGTTTGCTGGGTCCAAGATGACTTTAGTCCATTCATTAGGACCTGCTGCTGCTCTAATCTGCAGCAGTCATTGCTTTGAATTTATAGCTACATAATTGATTAAAGATAGGCTAAATCCCTAAAAGGTTTAGTTCAGACAGCTGTTCTGGTCATGCCATTTAGGTTTCTTCCAATTAGGTTGCTCAAGAAGGATGCCCACCCTTGCACAGTGCTTTGAAGAGGCCAGATATTTGCTTCCAACAAGCCAGTAATGGCCAAACAACAGCATCCCATTAGTTGGTTGCACAGGCAGTTTGATAAATCTCTGACTTCCAGAAAATGAGTGGAAATTTAGATCAACTTCTGCAGCAGCGTCTTTGTTAAAAAAAAAAAAAAATTTACTGCATGTGTGGAGCCGAACACTGCAGCTTTTAAGAAGGAGCTTTGCCCAATCAGTCACTGCCCACCTTTTGGGAAAGAAAGTCAGAAAAAATAAAAGATTTGCAGATGCTGATGTTAATCTCATGTCTATGTGTGTAACTGCACATCATAAAGATAACAGAAGGGACTATCTGAGACCTGGAGCCTTCTAACAAGTTTCCAACTGTGCAGATGGTGTGTTCTTCCTGATAATAACATGCTTGTGCCATCTCTCCTTTAATTACAGAAACTTCTCACAGCTGGATGGAAGAAATTAAGTCAGAAAGGGTAAAGAGGGCCTGTTTTGTCTCTTTATACCCTGTACAGGAAACTCGTACCCCAGGTGAGACAACCTGGTGCCACTGCCCTGGAAACCTTCATTTATTTGCCTCCATTCTGGTTTTTGCATCTTTTCCTGAAATTGCCCACGATGAGTCGACGGTCCAGTCTTTATTATTGACAGTCAGCACTGGATGGAGCATGTGGGTGGTGGGAATGGCTCATCCTATCTTCATGGGGCAGCATCTCCAGTGGAAGCCTTGGGTAGCCCCACAACTAATGTAGATTCCAATTTGTTGGTTTGTAGGTCAGAAAGCACAGCCCCCTTCTTCTCTGCCTGCTGAGGAATGCTTTAATGTAGACTTAGCAGCAGACACTTCTGGCAGAAAGTGACACCTGTTTCCAGAAAGGTTGGGCAGCAAGTGCCAGAAAACAACTACCAGAGAAGGGGATGTCTGGATGGATCAAATCATGTCAACTCTGTCATGCAACATAGAGCAGCAGCAAAATGCCCCACTAGATGACTACTCTCCATGTCCTCTGTACTGTCAACAGAAGAGTAAATCTGCCAAGGTGATCTGGAAGTGGAAGCTAATTTAGCTGTCCAAACTCATGTGCAGTGCTGTGTCCCAGTATCACTGTGGGTCTGATGGCACTGAGCATGTAGAAGCTCCAGGGATATCACTGGCACCCTGCAGTGGAATCACTAACACCCAGTAACGCAATTTGTCCCCGAGGTTTTACTTCTGCTGGTTTGTTTTTCTTCTCATACCCTAGAGAGCCCCTTTTTGCATTTTACTGTGAGAAACTCACAGAATCACAGAATTGTTTAGGATGGAAAAACCTCCTTAGATCATTGAGTCCAACTATTTCCCCAGCACTGCCAAGCCCACTACTGAAATGTGTCCCCATGTGCCATGTCTACACGTCCTTTCAATCCTTCCAGGGACAGTGATTCCACCACTGCCTTTGGCATCCTGTTCTAGGGCTTGACAAAGTTATCAGTGAAGAAATTTTTCCTAATACCAACCTAAACCTCCCCTGGCATAACTTTAGGTCATTTCCTCTTGTCTTATCACTTGTTACATGGGAGAAGAGACTGACTTCTACCTGGCTCCAACCTCCCTTCAGGGACTTGAACAGACCAGTAAGATCCCCCCTTGAACTCCCTCAGCTGCTCCTCATCAGACTGGTGCTCCAGACCCGCCCCCAGCTCTCTTGCCCTTCTCTGGACACATTCCAGAACCTCAGTGTCTGTCTTGTAGTGAGGGCTGGACCCAGGATTCGGGGTGCCTCACCAGTGCTGTAGAGCACAGTGGGCTTGTCCTGCTCACAGCCAGCTGCCATCCCTTGCTGTACAACTTTATGGCACTTGGCTCTGTCAACAGTCCTAACACAAAACAGACCTTGGCACAAAGCAGCTCTGCTGTCAGCAGGCGGCACAGTCATTGCTCAAAACCAAATTAAACAGCAGGAAAAATATGTGAGGATGGACAGAGGAGGGATGATAAAACACACTAGATATGGAAATGAAACAGCAGCTTTACATCCAGACTATTAAATGCCGTTAAATATCTGCAACCCACCAGCCACCAGTGTGTAAGCAGTGATGCTGAGCCCAGGAAGAGCAACGGCTCCAAAGTTTAAGGACTCACCTGCAGTGTGGGTGATGAGTGCCTCATGTCCCCCCAGCTGAGCACCCACACTTGGTCGTGGGACTTGTCATAATGTAATTTGGTTGGTAATGGGTCCACATCCAGGGACTTAAAAAAACCCAGAGAGCGTTATTTACACAGTGACCCAAACGCACATGACAAATATCACATCAGCTCACTGCAGGCAGTCCCATGCACCACTGTTATGTTCCTTGCACAGCTTTGCCTTCAAATCAAGTGGGGGACTCGCAGCAGTTGAAAAATCTGGCTGTTTGGTGCCATTTTCTATGTAGACATAGCTGTTACTATACTGTTACTTATAGCCAGTAGATCAAGGGCCAATTTCTGTCTGAATTGTACCCACAACAGCTCATTCCTCCCAACCTGCTTATAATCCAGGTCAGGTAGCTAAGCCAGGAATTCATCCCAGTGTTACTTCACCAGACTCACTGTAAGCTCAGCTGCAGATGCAGCCTTGAGACTGTGATGTGCCACCCATGGAGGAGAGGTTACAGAACAGTGCCAGTGAGGTTACAGAACAGTGAACCCCTTGTCATCCCACTGGTGGAAGCAACACAGGCCCAGCTCTTTAGTGATCAGCAGACCTTTGCCCAACAGATCCACTGGGCAAAGAGCTGGGTTTTTTTGACCTATATCAAATCTTTTGCCATCAGTGAATAATGTGTTCACTTGGAAGTACCTGTATGGCTTTCTGAGTCTGGATATCAATTATCATTACTCTGTTCTGCTTTGGCTGTGTCACATAAATGTACTTGTCTCTGACATTGACTGCTGAAGCCCAGAGGCAGGACTGAGTGTCTTCACCTTCCACTCTAGGACAGATCTCCTCCTGAGGGGTTAAAAAAGAGAAGGTTTGATTTTTACAACTTCAGGGCCTGGAGCAGCAAGCAGCTTAGCCTTGAAAACTGCAGGAAAAAATCCCCGGGGATTCCATTAGGAGGATATTTCTCCCCTTTCTTCCCTGGAAAACATGAAATAATTAATTTATCAGGTATCACATTTCAGCCTGGCTCTATGCAATGACATTAAAACAGCTGGACCTCCTGCAAACTTATATTGAATTTAAATAACCACAGAGCCTATGGGTTGATCTTTTGAAGCACGCTGTGGTTCATCAAGACTTGCAGTGCTGTCAGCATTTATTAGCAACAGAAATATCACTCTGTGCTTTGAAAAAACCAGTGATTTCCATTAATTGAATCACTGCTTTATATTTTTCATCAAGTCTTCATTTTCTGTGATGGAGAGCATGATCTAAAACACCTATGCTCAAGGAAACAGAAACAAAACAAGCACTGTTCAAAAGGAACCAAATTCTGCTGCTTTGGGCCAAATTCTGTTCACAGCTGCCTGATGCCGTATTTTGTTTCTGATCCTCACTCACTGAGTCCTGTGTAGAACTGGTACAGCTACCCTGAGTTTGAAGAGTCCCTTGTGGTCTCACCAACAACTCTCTGCAGGTTGGCTACTCCTTATCACTCTTCCTTCTGTCAAGATGCTTTATTTGAAAGAGCATTTGTGTGGGACCAGGCCGTGGGGAGGAAATGGGGTAAAAAGAGAATGAACACATACATATTTCAGTGAGCAGAACTGCTGATCTTAGATCTTCTGTTGGGTAATTTTAAATAATGGCCCAGCCTACCTAAGGGAAATGTGATTGGAGCTGCATCAGAGCTTGTTCAGGGAAAGAGGAGGTACAAAAAAACCAGTGTCAACACTGTGTCTGTATCGGAGAAACAGAATAGAATAGAATAGAATAGAATAGAATAGAATAGAATAGAATAGAATAGAATAGAATAGAATAGAATAGAATAGAATACCCTGAGCTGGAAGGGACCCACACCATGTGCAACAATTATGGATAAAAAGCTGTCACCTCTAAGCAGCACAACTCCGCTGGCTGTGTGTCTTGGTGGAGACCACCAGTAAGGGCTGAAGATACAAGACTCAATAACTTGGTTGCATTTTGTTTCCTGTCCCTCCGGCCAGGCTGGGAATCTATGCTACAATCTAGAAGATGATACAAAACCTCAGGCTTGGGCTTTCAGCAGCCATTCATGCAGTCAGGCACCTGCCAGCCTCCACACTGCCCTCCTCATCCTCAGCTCTCAAAACACAGCATTCACACAAGCCAAGGGGACCAGGGAAATGTCACCAGTCTTTCTGCTACAGGGCTCAGCTGCAGCTGCTCCACCTGCTTTTGTGCCCTCTAAGAGCAAATGAAGAAACCTTTTTTGTAGATCCATTCCTAAAGTTGGGCTGGTGTCACTGTCTATGTAGCAAACACTAAAGGTAGTAAAAGGGAAAAGGGAGGAAATAAATGTCAGTCCTCTCCTAGACCAAGGGAAGGGCCCTATGAGATCTGTGGGAATCCCTCAGAGGTGTCTCTGAAGAGCAGCCAAGTGATGTTAAATATCCCTCTTATGTGCACCAACGTGCTGACATTATTTCCTTAAGTGCCCTCTCTCTCTTGTTCTTTTCAGTCTGTTTTTCCAGAGCCACCTCTTCAATATTTACAGTTCTTTGGAAAAGAAACACAGGATTTCTGTCTTTGTAAAGCAACAGCTTGGGTGCGGCTCAATAAAATTAATTCCATGTTAAGGACTAGTCTTGGGGTGAGCATCAGTCTGGACTTCATCCAAGGTATATTAAAATCTAGTGGAAAAAAAAAATCAGTATCAACCACGAATTTATTGAGATTTAGAAAATACTTACTTCAGACTTGTAAGATGATCTTGACCCATAGCAGCAGAGCTTGACCCAGGGGTCATGAGAGTGATTCTCCCCTTTGATTCCTCCCAAAACGTTAATCAAGGCTGAGCCCTTTTCTTTAGAAGAGCCATTTTCTTGAGCCACATTCTCAACTTCCCCTTTTAAAAATTAGAAACTAAGTAAAGGAGTGACTAAAAAAGCATTTCTGGATGTATTTCAGCACCTGAGTTTTTCTAGAACTGACAGTTTCATGAAGATATACCTGATGTATGTTCCTGTGCAGGAGTACGTAACACAGGTCACTGAGAACACTGGCCTCACAGAGCCTCCAGGCACGTGTTATCCCACTGGCCTTGTTGAGCTCCACTGCCTATGAGCCAGAGCCTGACATTCCTGACACTTGAAAAAATTTTCCTAATGATTTCCTAAAGCAAGGGTTAGGTGAACTCAGTGCTGACAGAAAAGTGCCAACAGCAAACATGGACAGTGCAGTCTCTTTCTCAGTGGCAGAAGACGCAGAGGGCCTCCCTGGCACAACCATTTTCTGGGCATTCTTATTTGCCTCCCTGCTGCAGTGTACCATGGCAAACTACTTCCAAAGACCAGAAAGCAGACCAAAGTAGTTCACTTCTTTGCCTATGGAGCCATCAGTAAAAGGAGCACCAGTGAATGATGTGCACATCTCTGTGCTATTGACTTTTGTACCTCTCCTAAAGCCCAGTTACAAATTTGGGGCATGGGTAAGTAAACATATCAAACAGGACAAATGAAAGTCTTTGCTTATGTGATAACTAGCCAAATTCTCTTCAGTGTGTCAGTAAATCCTCCATTTCTAAGTCAGCCTTAGAAGTTACGTGGATCCCTTGATTTTCAAGAGAAAGATGCTATACCTCAGGGACGCTGCATGAAGCCTACCAAACTCCAACACCCCTGTGGCAAATGGGTCCTTTAGCAATAACAACCTTTGAAGAGATTAAGAGAAAGTTTCCCAGCTGTCAACTGTAGCTGCTGGGTTTAGGACTTACATAAGTTGTGAAAATCCTCTCTTCGGGCCTGATATGTCTCCGGATTTCACATTCGTTTGGCTGAAGGATTGTGATCCCATCATCAGAAAAGACATAGAACATATTCCCAACACTCAGGCCTTAAAGAGGGATAAAGGAGAAGGAGTTGTACTTTTTTTTGTATGTATCTATAGCTGTTAGGACTTCTTTTAAGAACACATCCTCCTCTCCCAACAAACAAAATCTGCCTTACATAAAAGTTGGTCATTTGGATGCAGTTGGAGCATTCACAAAATCAAATTTTATGTCACAACAAGGGCTTCAAGGAGTGAAGAGGCACAGACACATTCAAAAATGCATTGCCTTGGTGGCGGTGGTTGTACCCAAATAACTATGGCTGGATCTTGCATATAGGTACCAAAGTAGGATTTGATCCCAAGAAGCCCCTCTGTTGCACTGCTCCCCCTCCTCAGATTATGAATTTGTTTTTTTCCTATGATTTCATTAAAAACAGTTTGACAATAATTTGAGAACTGAAAGAAAAGCTTTAGTTAAAGTGAACGTCATCCTGTCACAGGCAACTTGACCACTATGATATTAATAGAAGTGTTTAGCATCTGTTTCCATTAATGAAAAGAGATACAGATTTCTCCTCTATTTTCTTAAACTATCTGAAAGAATTAACTACAGCCACCAAAATAAACACATTTTTGAAATCTCGCAAATAGTAGTTCACAAATGTGGAGTAGTTCAGCATTGCATTAGCACTCATTTATCCAACTGGGGCATTCCAGGACATTTGGAAAACTGGCTGATTGTCACTGCTTTGCCATTAGGAGATTGTATTTTAACACTTCTGTCATGCTACATGGAATTGCAGTGACAAGATCTTTAAGAAATATTCAGGATTTTTTCAAACACTCTGGTTTCAAAGATCCATTCATTCCATTTTTCATACCACCACCAGTGTTTGCAATGACCACTGTCACCCCTAGTAGTGTTGATAGTGTATTTTACCTGCCAACAATATGGTGATGCTATAATTTGTATCTTCTAATTAATTCCATTTTTCCCATGGAGAAATAAAGTCCCCATTCTATGGCTCTGAACAGTGTTCAGTGTTAAAAATTCCCTTGGCTGGTCCTGTGGTGGCATTTCTAAATGCTGCTCACAGAGTTTCTCACATTTCTTAACTGCTTACAGGATTGAGATCTAAATCATCACAGGAAACTTGACAGTAAAAATATTAATAATTTGGACAAATGCATTTCCAGAAAATTTGTAAACACATTGTATTTAGTAAAGCTAGAAGGGTTTTTTTTGATGCTAAGCCCCCTTCTTTTGATGCCAAATAAGTAGCTTCAGAGTACAGTGTGTCAGCATGTGGTGTTTGCTGTACTGACAAGGTTCAAATTGAGTCTGTAAACTACAGAACAGAAATCCCCCAGTTAGGGCATCAGGTAGGTACAAGAACTGTGATCCTCAAATGTGATGCCACAGAGCAGGATCATGCATATAGGAAAAAAGTGAACAAAGCTCCACTGAGAGTTATTTCATGGACTAAGGGTTATTTTTTTTCCTAGTACATTTCATTCAGGCACTTTGGACCAAAACCTGCGCTCCCACCATCCACACAACTCCCACCTGCTTTAGTGGGATTTGAGTGAACACATCAGAGGGCAGAATTTGACCCTGGCCTGGAATGAGTGCACATGTTCCATGGGTAAAGGATTTTAATCCTAAAAAGTGAAAACAGGCAGGCAATCAATTATGACTTCTGTGAAGATGCTTACTATTATTTTCATGCACAAGAGTAGCGTGATTTTGTCTGATGATCCTATTACAATGAGGGTGTATTTAAGAAGTAAGACCTTAATTACCCACAAAATCACTTTGATTAAAATTTTTACCCCAACAGGTTTAGAGTCAGAGACTTGGCAAGTTCTACTACTTATGTTACAGTAAAATGAGTCCAAGTTTTTCTGCAGACTGATTAAAATATACTACAAATTACTGAGAGCATTCAGGTACTCTTTTTAAAAAAGCCTGTCAATTTAAATCAAACCACCTTTTTTTTTTTTTGTTCCCAGAGATTGATCTTCACACTGATATTTAGACCAAGCAGGTTTTTTATTAGACATCTAGGTGTTTTATTGTGACTTATGAAACATTTGCCAGATCTTGGTTGGGGTACATCCTAAACAATCTGTTGGACATCAGTAAAACAGACTCAATTTTTGATCATACTGCTGCAACTACTTGATGACGGGAACTGGGAATTATTTCAGTACAGAGGTGGGCAATGGGGTATTTTGTGTTTTTTATAGAGTGAGGCAGGTCCTAAATTGGGAACTGGGGGACTAATGAGGAGAATGAGGAGGTTTTTTTTTTTTTTTTTTCTTTCAAATTGAGGACATTTCAGGTTAGATGACAAAACTAGTTCAAAAACTAAAGGCATTATGAAAGGCAACATACCTCACCTGTATAGCAAAAAAACCCTAATATAAAAAAAAATTAAGAATGAGTGTTTCCTAAACATAACAGTTCTTATTTGACCCACTCCAGATGAAGTTGGCTCTAACAAAAAACTTCAGGAGGACAACCAATATCAACAAGAGCTTATTTGAAAAATACAGTGTCTCTATCAGTGTACATTTATACATCCCTCCTTTGAGATCAAAGAGCAAATTTTTCACCATGGAATACTCTCCTCTGATCTGATAATTAAATAATTTTCCTCAACTTAATCTAATTACTTGGAAGTACTTTAGAAGTTAAATTTTATACTGAAAAGGCTTTCAGCTTTTGAAGTGTATACATTCACATAACTGCTGCTTGTCTGCTGGCATGAAATTCTCCTTTTCTCCAGGTATTAAGCAAGCAATGCTCAGTACAAAAATGAACACTGGCATGAAAAAAATTCTGTTTTACATTTGGGCTACTCATGGTTTTCTCTGGACAAAATTAAAAACTATTTGTACATTAAGTAAATACTACACATGCTTCCAGCCCCAGGTTTAACTGGCTGGTTGCCCTACGTGCACTCATTTCTTGAGGCTTTGCTTGTGCGTGGTCTGAAAGGTTTTGAGAACAAACTGACAGACTGACTTGTAAAATGATCAAATACTTATGTTTAAAGTTTGTCTTGAAGCAAAAGTTTGTTCTACACCATATTTTGTTTAGGCATTTTCCCAAGGTTTTAATTACTCCAAACCTTGTGGAGATGAGGTTGTGATCATTTTAAAGGAGCTCCAATCTACCAATGCCTTTGTTAATACTGCTACTTGCACATAATAAGGAATTGAAAGAATACATTAAAATGTAAAACCAAAACCACCATTCCTGTCTTCCAGCTTTCTCTGTGCCAAGAGAAAGCTTCAACATGCTGAAGTATGTTCTAGAATGAATGTGCCCATGAAATACTACAGAACAACAAAAGCAGGGTAATAAACCTGCTCTACAGATACTGAATTGTTTATGAACATCAACAGCAAATCTGTTTTACTGGCCATGTTTTGCCTCAACATTGCTCATACTTTTATTTAAAATGTGCAAGGTTGATAAGCAAAGTCCATTTATTTAGCAAAATAAGGCTTTCTGCAACCAACTTCTCAGCTGTTCTTTAAATATTACTCTACTTCTACATCTGGTAGGATTATCCAACTGCTTTCTTTAAAAAGGTGCATAAGGGACACTGTATATAAACAGCCATGGAGCACCGTGCAGGTGATGCTGGACTGATGAGAGATGCATTAGATTTCATTTCCAAGCAGAAGGGAAATAGCAGTTCTTAGTGCCCATAATGCTATTTACAGGAACGTCAGCAGAGAAGACTCCTCACAGCCCTGCACCTACAAATGGGGTATTTGGGAAGAAGAGCTGGAGTCACTGAGATGACTGCACCACCTCTCTTACCTCCAGCAAGCTGCATTTGGCTTGGGTTGGAAGGGACCTTAGAAATAAACTAGTGTATTTGCTGCATGTGTCTGTGGCCAACAGTGGCACTGACAGCGTGCACCAGGTGTTTGCACATCTGGACCAGGCTGCTTCAGTCACCACGCCCTGCTTCTTCCGTCACCTTCCTTCTGCCCCTGAAATCCTTTGTGCCAAGCCCAAGCTACCCAGAAAGCTTCATGCTGAGGGCTGGAAGCCCAGATATTGTTTTGGGTACCTGGAGGCATTACTTACAAAGGGGCCTTTGCACCCTCCAAAAGCAGAGTGAGCCTGAAACCCTTCTTGGAGGAGCAACGAGAGGGAGTTTGGGTGCTTGCAGGGGGCAGGGGGACGTGTCTGAGAGCAGTTTGTGACTGCACAGCAACCTTTCCCACACAGCTGGAAGGACACCAAGGTCTCAGCTGCCTCATGTGCAGCTGGCAGATACAAGAAGCAGTTTACACCTGGGTTTCAACCCCAGAACCTTCCTCCAGCGAGTGGATGTCCTGCTCACAGCCCTCCAGGAGCCCAGTGTCACAGGGTCCCCTCCACACACCTGGGCTCCACACCTACAGAGGCAGATGGACAACCTGTGTGAGAGCCCCTGGGGCTGTTCCATGACACTTCTTACTGTGTGTTTTGGAAATTATGACAGCACAAGCATGTACAAAGTCAGGTGATTTTTCATTCAAGTGCCTCTGTAATATCTATGAGTCAATTAGATGCTCAGGATGGGGTTTTTCCTACTTTGGCGTCCAAGATACACAGTTGTTGACCTTCTGGAGGGCACTCTGTAAGTTTGATCAAACTAGAGATCTTAACTGCCAATTAAAACATGGAGAAACTGGGCAACCTTTACCCTGCATCGATTCAAAGGATAGAGGGAAAAAAACCTGTTGTGGTTTGGATTTTTGTTTTGCCTAACAGTCAAGAACACAATTTGTGTTGCTCACCTAGAAAACATCAATATATGCTACTGAAAAGGAAGAGCTTGAATTGCTTGCATAAAAATGCAGTATATTGAATTTATGCCTTACTTGTTCAATATGGTAATTTGGGAGCGCTTCTGACACTTGTGTGATTGCTAATGCAGCTTGAGAATCTCAGGCTGCTCACACTTCTGGCAGTATGTATCAAATTCATATTTTTATATATTTTATGGTCATCTATTATTTCACAGTGGGAAAATGCAAGAAGTTATATGTACAAGAGTGACATCTCTAATTTGAATAATTTAGCTTTTAAATGTCTGGTCTGTACTTAATCTGGTAACTGTGAAAGTTGATAGGGTTAGTGGCAAGTCAGTGTAGAATGGCCCATCACAGAATTATTAAAGCAGACAAGCACATTATCACTACGACAAAAGAACTTTACTGCAGTACCTTCCTCTCGCCACAGTATGTTTGCAACTGCAGCATCAGAATATTGGGAAAGCCAGAAAATAATCAGGAAAAGAAAAAAAACAACAAAACAATGTCAAAACTTTCATTGTAGCAAGTAACTGAATAAATACTCATGTTTACATGAACTGTTTAATTGGTGAAAATTTTGTAACATTCATTTAAATAAAATACCAGGAAAGAGAGACGGTCCTAAACACATTTGTTCCTTCTAGAGACAATTCAGAAACTTTGCAATGGAAAAATCCGTCCTGAAATGAAGGCAGCTGTGCAAACATCAATGACCTACTAAACAGAAGCTGTTACCTTCAAATGCAGCTGGAGGTATGGTACAGCCTGCGATTTTCTGTGCAAGTTCAATAAGGAAGCATGACATGGAATTATGAATCATTAAGGCTGGAAAAACCGTCTAAGCTCATCAAACCATTAACCCAGCACTGCCAGGTCCACCAAGATCTTTCAGAAGAAGCCTGAGACTGACAGCTACAGCAGCTACACCCTTGGCTGCATTTTTTCTTGGAACTTCATGCAACTGCATTCTCTTTCAGGATTCACATAAACTTTACAAGTACACCTGCATTTGAATTTCTGTTCCAGATAGATCCAATTATTTCTCAACATACTGCAATTTCCCTTGCTCAAGTATTCAAGGGAAAACGACCAATATTAACAAGAGTACATAAATCTAGTTAATGAGGAATAGAATATATTTTCCAAAGATTCTCCTTGAGAGCCCATATTTATGGGTAACTTTGCTACCAATTCTTGATCTCTATTAGCAGCCAGAAAAGCAGCAAAAATCCCATTTGCACCTAGACTTTTAGTACCCACCATAAACCCAAGCAATCTCCCAAGCAGTTAAGATGGCAGAACTAGGAAGGATCAGGCCTCTGGGAGCTTTTCTACTGGGACAAATTATCACCTCCTTCAGCAACTGTGCTTTGGGGTCAGTGTGGTCAACATAACACAGCTGCACTCCTATAGGAGATGTGGGAAGAGTAGCTGGGAGAGTATTTGTCTTTGAGGTGGAAGATAATTTCACACTGAGGGAAACCAATTTGCCAGTCAGTGATGCAAAACCAGGTAAAATAAATAATTTAATCACAACATTTTTCAGACATCTAAATATTTGAGAACTTTGACTGGTAACTGGCTTCAAAAGAAGTCTTGTACCGAAATCAATGAGATTTATAGAATTCGACAAAATACTGCATTTTGGATTCCCTGATATCTGAAACTATTGCCAATTTGTTACTCTAATAATGCTGATACCCATCACACACCTGTTATTCTTCTGACATATGAAAGGCACCATCTTTCTGGACAAGATTTTACCTTCTCTGCATGATTCCTACCCAAAAATGTGTCCAATCCTCTGATTGTCCAAAGTGCAGTCTGAAGATCCAACTTACTGCATGCAATAGCCTGAACTATTAAATTACATGTATATTATCACATTCAAACACTACTTCAAGAAATAAATACATGGAAAATTGAGCTTACGGGTCTTTCTTGCTGAATCTTCGATGAAAAGGGAAGATATGTCCTCGTCCACTCCCACCTCATTTTTAGCAATGCAGGTATAGGCACCAGTGTCTTCATACCGAACACTACTGATATGAAGTTCACTTCCATTTGCTGTAAGAGAGACACTCATAAACAGTGCTCCTCACTGCTGTTAATTGCTTTCCCTGCCTTAGTTGTCTTCCATTGCCACAGCTGCCTGGTGACAGCTCATCAGGGTGGTTCCACCCCACTGTGTTTCCCCCTATTTAACTACAGGTTTTTGGGGAGTCTCATGGGAGCCAATGTCTTGTCTTTTCCATTGGCACATACACACTCCACACCAGAAAAGAACAAAGAACAACCCCAAGTCAGACAATAAATTGCATTTCATTTATTTCTTCCTCTTGTTACAAAAAGGCTTTGGCTTTAGTGAAGAAAAATTAATTTCAATTTTGCAAACTGTTTTTCATCAGGTCACCAAAACCTTTGGTTTAAAGGGGTCTCTCTACAGTTCTTCCTACCATTTTGCTTTCTGCAGTGAGACCACTGCCTAAAACCTTTGGAACATACTGAGATATCATATATGACATGCAGGGATTTCAATGCTACCAACACAGGCTGAGGGCTACAATCCACCAAAGCCAGACTGGGGCACGTGTTGAGGATGGGGTTAATATTTTTACACAGAAAACTGCAAATAAATGCTTTTGCCTTTTGGTGTGCTTGTTGCACCCTCATTTAAACAGGGACTGAGAGGAGTTAAGAGCCCGATTGTTTCAGCAGGGCCGAGTGGGAGACTGATTCTCAGCTGACTTGCATCCAGTGTGGGCTTAGACCTAAACAAATAATTTAATAAATTTATCTTCAAATAATCTGATGCATTTCTTTTCTGCTGTGCTGTACACAAGAAGCAAGGCAGTGAAGAAACAGGCAGGCTGTCTTTGAACAGAATGCCATTACCACTTACATTCATCTATAGAATACTTCCTGGGAAATTCACAGGAGAAAGAGATAAAAGGAAAAAAAAGGAGTTTTATAACACAATTTCCAACAACTGTGGCTTAGCAAAGTACAAGAACTTCTGGTTTAAAGAGCAAAATAATCCTCCTTAATCCCCTTCTACAATACTTTAATTAATCAAAGTTCTGTTCTTACCGAGGAGCGATAGTTGTTTGGATAGTTTTGGCATGATATCAATGCCATTCTTCAGCCAGGTAATTCGGGGATTAGGGATGCCTTCAGCGTGACATTTCAGGCTTGCTGACACGCCTGGCTCCTGCGCCTGCGTTTCGGGGTAGACGCGGATCACTGGCGGCACTGCGGGAAACAAGGAATCGGGGACTTGAAACCCCCACGCCACGGCTTGAGAGCTGCTGCTGTCCTGCAGTCCCACGAGGGGCTGTGAGCTGAGAATCAGCCAGATAAGCTCTGTCTGGCTGTCAGTGCAAGCTACGAGAATGATTTCTCTACAGCTTGACTTTGGGGCAGAAAATAGGAAATAAAAATTTTCCAAGCACTGGCGTATGAGAGAAGCTGAGGCTGCCCCATCCCTGGAAGTGTTCAAGGCCAGGTTGGATGGAGCTTGAAGCAACCTGGGGATAGTGGAATGTGCCTGTGGCCATGGCAGGGGGTTCAGTGAGATGGTGTTTAAGATCCCTTCCAACCCAAACCAGTCTGTGATCCTATATTCTAGAACAGAAAAGACTAAACTAATATACCAATGCCAGGGAGCAACCCTGAGATCCAATTTTGTATTTAGACTGTTCTTGCTTTCATTGAGTGACTAACTGAACTTAATTGTTGGATTAAAACCTAAGGTGGGTACTCACATATTTAAAAATTAAAGTATAAACTTCAGATCTTCACTGAATCTAGGAGGCAATCTGAGCTCTTGCCTACAAGAAGTAACTTAATATTCAGTATTAAATCGAATATCCATCAGGAAGTAGCCTGTGTATTCACTGGCTCTTACTCTGAACAAATAAACTGTTTATCAATTACTTCTTTTCACTAAGAGGTTTTCAAAACATGACTTACCTCATTTCATGAAGGCCCTTCTGAACTATTTAATACACTCATTTGGCAGACCTACTAATTATATTACAATTTCAGAGATGTTAATTGATTTTCAATCATGTTGCCTTCACTGCTCAAACCAACAAGGCTTAATACCACCCATTAACTATTTCTTAACAATTTAGTCAGGTACTTTCAAAAACTTTTGCAATATTTCAACATCAGTGAAAGATACCAGTGAGAGTCTTTCACCTCGAGGGAAAAATAAAAGGAAATGTGAGGATGTCTCATACTGTGGCCGATGGTATTTGTTTCACAATGAAGCAGTAAACTTTTCTATCAGATTAGGAGATTTTGGGATTCATGACGTAGCTGCTGAAAGCTGTATGGTTTTGTAAAACCATGGGCAGAGTCCAGTGTGGATGTGATATGTGGGGGGCCCAGGGAAAATGAATGACTGCTACTGGAATTGGTGAAAGACAAGAAAACTTGTGGGTTGTGTTTGGCTTGTTTGTAAGAAAGCCTGAATGAGTTAACAATAAACTTCTGGAACTCACTGGCTTAAGGTATCTAAACCACAGCTCTGTTTTCATATAGTATACCATTAGGTTCCACGATTATCAAAATTAAATTGTCTTGACAATTGCTTTAGAATAAAATGAAATCTGGGTTTGCAGCTTGCTATGTGCCTATATATCCATGTGGGGATAGTTTAAGTAAATACATTCACTAGCATACACTTCCCATCTTTCTGTATGTATTTTTTTATGGGCCTTACCAGAGAGAGATCTATTTCACTTCTGTCTTCTGCACCAACTGCCAAGTGTGAACCAGGGCTGAGTTGTCAACTTGGAAAGAAATCAGCCATAAGAGAAAGCTCTCAATTCTACTGGGATTTATAGCTTTAAAAGTGAGAGATGGTTTAAGTGTAATCTGAGAGAAAATGCCTACAGCCAACTGCAGAGAGAAAAAAAGAGGGACTTCTAGTAAAGGAATGGCTTTGAACTGCATCTCTGTACTAGACCTGTGGGTTTAGTTCCCTGTCTTGTATTTCCTTTACTTTAGAAGAAAACGTGTTGTAAGGTGCAGGGCAGTGAAGGAAATAGCATTCAAGGACTTTTTAATCAGGGGGTTACCAAAAAGACAAGGTTTGTTTAATGGAGTTTTCAATTTCTTAATAAAAGCATTCAGTATCATTTCCTCTTCTCTTCTCCCATTACTGGGAGTTGAGACCTATTGTTGGGTTTGCAGCTCCTCCTGACTTCAGGAGGTGCCAGATCAAGGGGAAGGCAAGCAGGGGAAGGGAGCTGCTGCCAGAGATGACAGCAGCTGTTGGAACCATCCCTGTTTTATTTAGGAGTCAGTGCCCCAGCAATTCAGTAGAATAAGACTGAGAGTCAGGAGCTCCTCATTTCATCAGTAGGTTAGAAAATTAACTTAAATTTCTCTGAGTCAGTGTCTCCAGGGATGATAGGATAAAGGTAGTCATTTTTGTCTACTTTGACAGAATTTTATGAAGGACCTGCACTCAAAGTTTGTCTTACCTATGATTTGCTTGCTACTAGTAACATTTTTTGAATGAAATGATTTAGTAAGTGAGGTCCACTGAAAG
This sequence comes from Rhipidura dahli, assembly GCA_013399225.1. Lineage (NCBI taxonomy): Eukaryota > Metazoa > Chordata > Aves > Passeriformes > Rhipiduridae > Rhipidura > Rhipidura dahli. Next base: position 644,397 of record VXAC01004212.1, read on the forward strand.
CCTGCATGATTTATTTAGCCTCACAGCTGAAAGACAGTGTGCCTCATAGAAATGTAGACGAAGAAGATTTACAATATCCAAGGAGGTCTGATTCTCAAATACTAGTGAAATCAACTGACTTGGCTGAGATCTCACATGGCCAAAGGCACCAGAGTAATTTTACTCCAAGCCAAGTGTCTTCTCACCTGCCAGCTCTCAGACAGAGCCCATCCCAGTCATCACCTACTTAATGCTCTCAAAACCAGTGTGGGTTGTTACTTCCTTATTATTGTTTGCTTTAGGTTTTCCTGTTCATCTGGGCACCTGTGTCAGTGCTTCCCAGGATGGCCACAACCATCAGTTCCCCAGAATCAGGGCACCCCTTCACCAAACAGACTGTACTGTCATCTCTCAGGTTTTTGCCTCACACCTTGATAGTCTGCACATGGATAAACCACCTATTTTACCTTCAGGGCTGAAAACAGAATAGATTTATACTGCCAAAGGTAGCTCACAGGTCCTAGACACTGAATCAATGCTCGGCATGAAAATTAACTTAAAATTATAGCAAGGTGTCTTTTCTAGAGTGATTAATAACGAAACTGTTTTCACCTACAAAAAAGATGTGCTGCACCTCCATTCCTGCTCTCTTATCATTTTCCTTCTCCTTCTATTTTTAAACTTTTTATTTTTTCTCCCCTGTCTTACATAATTCACTGCACAAGTAAATTATTGCATGCAAATGCCTTGTGATAACAGCAAACTGCAGAATATATTTTTATTGTCCTTGCTACAAATTAATACATTCCAGGTAAGCACATTAAACTTGCACAGATTTCACTTCCAGACTTTGGGATATATGGATTACCCTTTGCTTTTACCCTTGGTGAATATATATCATTGCTAACCATTACTGTGTCTGCAGCCAAGGGCAATATAAAAATGCCATTATCTTAAGCAAAGTAGGAAAAAAGAGGCATTGAAACAAGCACGAGATTGGGTAGATTGCCTACTACTGCATACTGAGCAGCACCTCACTTGTGAGCAGACCAATTCATTACTATAAAACAGCTCAGGTGATAAAGCACACAATGAGCACAGATGGTGGCACCAAGGCCCAAAGACATTCATTGCTGCCGTAGGAGCTCTATACTCGAGGGTTTAGCAATAATTAACAGATTAATCATTTACTTGAGATGTTTTACTCTTTCCATTTATGATTTGAAAGGAGTTTGCAGCATTTTATGTTTTCTCCTGAAAAGCCACATTAACAAAACATCCATGTTCGTAACATCTTGCTTACTGGAAAATTTGTCCTATTGGACTCTTATAATTGGGTTGAGGATCAAACAGCTTTTTAAAAACTGTTTTCAAGGAATACAATATTCTGATTTATGCTAATGTTTTTCTGAGTGCAAGGACCACGGAAAATGATGCCCTACATTCGGCAGTCTCTTGATTTGCCAACTATCAATTTTCATTGGTGATTACTATTTTATGAGATCCTTTATCCTCAGCACCTCTTTTTTTCTCTTGAAAGTGATAAATTGCTTTCTCCCTACAGTTAGTATATGCTGTACACATTTCCCAAGCAATATCCACACATGGGAAAGAAGATAATATTCCTACTGTTTTTGTCTTCTCCTGATCAAAGATACCAGAATGCAAGATGAACTTTTCGTTCTTAAACTGTTTAAACATTGCCTTTCAGCACTTTCTTTTCCTCCAAAGAAGATCTTAAGGGCAAGCTCTATAAATACATTGACTCAAATTTTACTTGTAACTGTGAGTTCTAAGATTGATGAACTCAACCAAACCTCTCACATCAAACAGGCTGCATTTCACATGTGCTTCATGCTTCTTGCCCAGATGTGAACCATCATGCTGGGGCATTCACCTGGTGATCTTCACATCTTCTGCCTAAGAGGATTCTCACCTCTGCTTGTCAAAATAAGCATCTGGATCTAACCATCTTATTTGGGATATCCTGAACCAGCAGACACAAAGGGAAAAACTGAATAGCATTCAGCAGTTAAGCGGTAGTAGAGCTCAGAATCTCAGAACCTTTCAGTTTTGTGAATACTGGGCTGCAAACTTTCTATTTAAGCTTATATTTCCTTATTTTCTAAATTACCTAATCAATGTAAGAAGCATAGTGTTATGTTCTAAAAAGAGGCAAAGACACAAAAGAGTTAAAGACCATTATATGTTGATTAAAAGCAGATGAAGAGAGCACATGTAATTAGGATCAGATTCTTTTAAGAGCTGGACTGATGTGTCTCAGTGGGAAAAGTAAGACAGGGTCCAGGTGGTATGAAAAAGGATCTAAGGATTCTGGAGAGTTACTGCAGCTTTGAAAACATGGAATTAACTGTAGAACAGTCTAAAAATTAGAACCCACCTGTACAGACATAGCAAGCTTGGGAAGAGTTGGGGATAAACCTGTTTACTTCCAGTTGGTTCTTTCTCTGTTCTCTCCCAACAGACAAACTTGGGAGGTGTGAAAAGAAAAATTCTGCTAATTTTCATAAAATAAAAAGCCACCATGTTTTTGATGTTTAAAGTAGATCAGTGCCTCCCTAGAGGAGACAAGTAAGCAGATACATCCAAGTTCTGGCTGATTTGGTTCTGTCACATTCTCTTACCATTTTAGTCCAACACAGGAAAGCAACAAAACCCTCCCATGCTGAAGATGGAGTTTTTAGTTTGATACAGATAGACAGAGACAAGCCCCAGCGCTGAACAGAGCCCATCAACTACACTTAGATTCTCAGCATCTTCGCTCAATTCAGTTTGGCTCAGTTTCTTCTCTCTACTCCTGTCAAGAAAAATTCCTCAATTTGTCCTTTAAGTTACTAAAAACCAAGGTTTCCCTGTGAAGGGCTCTGCCTTGTGAACCCTCCAATGCATTTGGAGACAAATAATGTTGTCTTGCCATCAGGGCTGTCACCCCTGCATCAGCTGCTGGAGGAAACTATGCCACAGGCAGAAAAGGAGGGAATTTAGTGATGTGGGCAGCCAGCCAGCCACATCAAGAACTGCAAAACCCCAGCTTTGCAAAGCCTAATGGCTCACATGGGAGTATCAGATGCTGTAAGACAAAGATTTCTAGACCCTGCAATGTTTGCTAGCAAGCCTTAGTTGATACCAGAATGCAAGGCATTTTATTCTGTATTTAGTGACTATACAGCACATTAAAAAGCCCACATAAATAGCGGTTTTTGTATAACAGCATTTTTCTTTTAGTAAGAAAACCCCCATGCAGCTATGGTATGAAACTTCCACTTAAAAAGAAAATGTGATCTTTCAAGTTGAATCTAAGTGGCAGGCGTGAGTGTGGAACAGATCACCCCCTCCCCACACTCCATCCAGATTTCCTCTTGTTCTGGTTTAAGTTTCAAAGCCTTTGGGCCTTCTATTCTCAGTGATGATAAAGTCTACATTGTTGTCTGCCAACTAAACTCCATTCAGGCCTCATAATGCATCACATAATAGACATGGGATTAAGTTGTTAGCTGGCTTTTCTTTCAACTGCCATTCATGAAACAGCACTTTGAGGAAGGAAACCTATTTTCTCAGCTGCAGCATGCATGACTTAATTATCCACATTGCTGAGATTTACAGTTTACTTTCTCAAAAGATGACAAATTACTCTGTAGAGACATTTTAAGTCAGCTTTCATTCAGATCAACCAGATACTTCATGCTCTCCTCCAGGTACTTGCTGTAGTGCAGGGGGAGCACTTACACACGTCCAGCAGACCTGGGCTGCAGTCAAAACAAAACCTCATGTCCACCACAGCTTTTCTTAAAGTGCATAAATATCCCTCTTTACTGTTTTTCCTCTCGTTATGAACTTGTGTGTAACTACCTGCTCTTACCAGTCAAAAGCTCTCCTTTGTGCAGATCTACACACACCTAGAGAAAGGACTAAATACTAATTTTCCTTATAATATATATATACACCCTGTAATAAAGTTACAGAATTTTCCTTAAAAATAAATACTTTCATACCAGAGTACATCAGAATATACCCACAGTTAGTAATGGGTGACCCTGTCCCCTGTTCTGGAGACACTGCTGTGCATCATCAGCACATGTGAAAATGGGTCTAAAGTTGGAAAATGCTGGCTGCTGCTAGGGAGGTGGATATTCTGTGGGCTGGTCCTTTGATGAAATGCTGGCTTAATCTACTGGAATTTTAAACTAAATTTGATTGAGTGAGTTTGAGGTCAGGAGAAAGATAGTGAGTGTCTGAATATGTTCTACCAGGCACAAATGTGGTCCAGGGGACAGAGGTGAACTAGAATGCTGCAATATGGACTGTGTGATTCTTTCACCTGTGAAATGGTTTGCCCTCATTTTGCAACCCAGTGAGCCAGTGTAAATAGCCCTCAGCAAACCAAGCTCAGTACAACCAGGTAATATTCTGGATATATAGCTGGGAGTTATCTGGTTTTGGAAACACTGCCATACTTATTTAAATATCCTGGGCTATTTCATACAACAGAAATTATTATCTGGAAAAAGAAATTATTGAGGCAACACTTCTGCTGATGAAAGTAGTAATTACTTCAAGAGATGCTTGGAAACACTGCTCTTAACTCTATGGAACTCTATGACAGCTTGTTTTACAGTGAGGATACCTCCTGAAGCCCAGGAAATTATACACATCCCCCCATGATACTTTTATTTTTGACTGCCTGTGTGACAGAGTGAGTGAGTGAACCCTGAGCTGCGTTTGCTCCCGTGCACAGATAATTTGGGCTGTGGCTCTACCCATCTCTGTGTGAATGAGGTTAACACACAATTTGTCTTAGGCAACGTTTTCATGGAATGTCATATAGGCCATTTACTAACCATTCACCTGAAGGATGTGGGTCTGATACAGCTCTTCATAGCCATAGGCATGACAGGTGTAATTGCCCATGTGAATAGTTGTTACCTTGGTGATGTAGAGGGAATCGTCTTCTCCAAAATCCTGAATGGAACAAAAGACAGGAAAGGTGCCTTATTATTCAGTAACAATATTTTAAACTCTATGTGAATGGAGAATACCTGTTCAGTGGTTTTGATAGCAATGCATCCTGGGGACACAGCTTGAATTTTGAACAGTAGGTTATAAAGTTCATAAATCAACATGCAGGAAGAAAATGAGCAACAATTTAAGAGCGAGGCAAAGTGACTCATCTGAGAATACAAACTTTTGTGCTCGTTGCTAACAAGGTGCTCTTTGCACATAAAAAAGATGGCCATTTCCAGCTGTTTAATTTATGGGGGAATTTAGTATCTACCTGTTAACCTCAGATGCGTAAAATGCTAATGTTTGGGTTTCCTTTATCTGTGCTGGGTCTTAGAAAATGCACTGCAACCTTGAGACTTGATGAGAAAGAACTGATGAGAAAGAACAGTAAGACTGAACAGGAACATCACTTACAATATTCTAGGCAGGAGACAAGGAAGAAGACAAAAAGCCATTTCTCAAACAAACCTGTTTAGATCTGCAACTGCTTAACAAGTATCTTTCTTCATCCCCTTCATCTTCCTAGATCTACTCTTGTATTGTTTAAATTTTTGATTACAGATGGGAGGGATTGAGTTAGTAGACACATATTTGGCCCTTGAGTATGTTGCACAAGCACCCTGCTTAGGATTTCTTTCAATTCATTATTTATTTATTAATTTAAATATTTGCTTACCAAATTATACCTAACAGAACCCCAGCAGTGATGGCTATATGAAGCAACTTCTCTGGTTACTCCACCAATGTTCAGACTTTCTGCAGCTTCAGAGTGTTTGTGTTTCTATGCAAACCATGGAGGATACATTTAAAAACACTTCACGAGCTGAAAGAATGATTTTTCTGTAATCATCTCCCATATGTCAAGTATGCTAAATTGAACTCTGAGTAATTTCACTGCAACATTATGGGAAAATTCAACTCTGAGTTAAGGTGGCACAAACTCAGTACAACGGGAGAGTGGTTCTGCCTATGAAAACACAAGGACTCATTTTCAAAGCTCCAGTGTGCAGGTGGAAGCCAGTCTGCAGCCCAGGATGTGCAGGGGAAGCCCTTCCAGGAGGTCCTGCCTGCTGCCACCCTCGTGTCTGGGACATGCAGCAGTGTGCGTGGTGAGGAGGTGACAGCTCATTGCCTCCTCTGCCATGGCAGAACCCACCAGAGGGGACAGACTGAACAGGAACATCACTTCGGTCTGCTGGCTCAGAGTCAAGAACTTGGGTCCTGATTTCTTTGTGCTGGAGGAAGGGAATCCACAAACTGTAAGGTACCATCCATATCCACCTGCTGCTGCCAACCCCTGTCAGGCACTCAGAGATTATAAGTAGAAGTTGTTTGATCAGTGGATGGTCTGATTTATAAACCCAGACCTTTTGGGGCTCCTTACATCTCACATTTCCTGTCTCTTTAGGATGCATGTGCTTTGCAGTTTGAACCTTCCTTTCCAGACACCAGACTTTGAACATTTTTTGAAGGAAGCTGTGATTCTGCAGCAGACGTGCACTGCCAGCTGGCACCCTTGAAGAGAAGTAAAAAACAGCTCATCTCTTGCAGTATGGATTGATCTGGCACTAATTCTGTCAGATCTTCTCCAAACTCTTCTGTCTGGCACTAAGAAGAGTTTTCATGCCTCATCTCTCAGTGACGGGTCAGCATTGGCAGAGAGGGGAGAATTTTCAGAACTTGCCTAGTTTTTAGACATGTTTTAAGGCAGATTGAAAGTGAGCACTGAGAAATACAGAGTTTACTGACAGGGTGCAACCCTTCCCAAAGCACAGACCTTCACCTAAGAGGGTGCAGACATATCCACAATCATAACCTGGTTCTGCTGGCTATGCTGCCCCAATGAGCAAATGTATGAACAGTTAAAAATAATCAGAGTAAATCCATAGATTATCTGAAATCCATTATGTATAATCAAAAGCATCTCATATATTAATGTCACCTTGGTATCAGGCATCTGTGATATGGGATAAGCTGATTAAGTTATCCTTTACATTATTACAAGTATCTACTCAAAAATCTCAATTTCAAGCATTTGCCAGTTTTCTGGTCAGTTACATCTTTCCTGATGGAAAGCAAAGACGCATGAGTAACTGCTAATGGAAAAGACACCAACCCTGTTCAAATGGAACTTGCATGAGACAGAGAAAATGCTTGCACTGGAGGGGACTTAATAACAGTTTTTGTCAGTTAAAAGAAACTAAAATTGAGTTTAGATCAATAAAAGCAGGATGGCTACTTTAATGGAATGATTTATAAGAAATTGTGGAAAAACAGGACAATATAATCTTCTCTATTTAAGTATATTGCTTCCTCTAAAAATGTCACAGAAAAATATTCTGAATGCTCGGTTTGTGCTCTGTAATTGTGTTTTTAAGGATGATCTGTTTTTTTCCAGTGCATACAAATGTACTAATATAAGCAAAGACCCTTGCACAACCAAACAGATGCAACACTACTATATTATTCACTTCCTTTCCAAATGTGTTTTTCTTGAAAAGAGGGGCTTATATTGGTAAAAACACAGTTTATGACTTTTAAAAACAATTTTCTGACTTCTAGTGCTTAAATAAAGTTATCAAAGATGATTTAGGTTAACACCGTATCACCCTGTCAAGCACAGAAGGGAATTATCAACCTGTATTAGAACCCACACACACAGTAAATTCATATATAACCACAATATTATTAAAAGTGTTAGGTGTGGGAAGGAAAAAGTGATTGAATGTATGATACTGAACCTTTTGTTGCGACAAAAAGTAGACTGAATTCTCTAACAAATTAGTAACTTTCTGTGTGTTTATTGCAGCTCACGGCTTCTCCTTGTGTATCCCTGTGGACATAGTTAGTACATCAGAATTTCACTGTTACATTTTATAAGTATGGATGCATCCTTATGCCACAAGCATTCTGTGTGTATTTCATAAGGGTATATTTGCAAGTGCTGTAAAAACCCAAGCCCTGGAGCATTAGGAAATGATGAGTCTTTGATTCCTTAATTGCCTCTAACTTCCCATCTTGCAGTCAGGAGTGCTGCGTTGCAGTTGGAAGCTGTGAGATGTATTTGGGATGTGTCCCACCACCCCCCCTGCCCCCCCTGCCCTGCCTTTGGGAGCTCTGAGGAGCTGCTCAGCTACTCACAGGCCACTGCCCTGTGCTAACAGGGTGTGAGCGAGCACTGACAGCTTCTGAGCTGCATGCTCTGGTTTGCTGGGATGTGGAGGGGGTGGGCAGAGGAAATGAAAAGAATTCACAATGAAAAAAAGCAGAGGAAACATTTTCATATATTTTGACTTAGTTCAGATGGCTTTTGCTTGTTAAGCCAGTTCTCCAAGTCATCACGAGCCTGAAAGCAGTCGGAGCAGAACAAAAACATCTATAAAACTGATGCAACATAATTCTTCTATCTCAGCTTTAAAACACTGAGTATTTCAGGGCTGTCCAGGAGGCTCAGCAAGTGCTATACATGCCAGGGAGCTGTTATTGCCCTATTTGACCCCAGTAATGCCCCACAGTGAATTGAAAAGTAATTTAAATGTACCATCCCAGGAAGAAGAACAGGCAATCAGTAGAAAGGCAAAGAAAGCAAGCCCTGAGACATGGTTTTCCTCATTTACCACAGAAGGTGAATTACCACAGAACCATAGAAAGGTTTGGGTTGGAAGGGACCTGTAAACTCATATGGTCCAATACCCCCTGCCATAGGCAGGGAAACCTTTCATCAGATCAGGTTTCTCCAAGCCCCATCCAACCTGGCCTTGAACACTTCCTGGGATGGGGTGTCTCTGGAATGGATGTGGGTGCTCAGGGATGGGGTGTCTCAACATTTTCTTGTGAAGAGGAAGAAAGAGAAGTGATTAAACTAGAGGGAGTACCCATCTAAGCCCACAGAATCATGAGCCCTGCATCAAGGCAGCCAGATAAAGGCAGGGTATTCATCACCTTTACCGTATGCATTTCATTATAAAATAATTCTTCTAACAAAAAAAATTCAGAAAGCTATGCTTGTAATTTCCTATAATTGATAAGGTCAACTAGTGGCAGCTGATAAATTGACTTCTCCAGCAGTTCATATCACCTTTTCTCTTCCTTTTTCAAATAAAAAGTTCTCTGCCCTTCACAGGCTTCTTTCATGTCTTGCACTTACCCTTCAACCAAAGGATTGATTAAATGACCTTGGAATATGTTTTAACTTTTCAAGATTAAAAAAATGCACCCCCCTGCATTTTACATTGATAACAGCTTGGTAATACATAAAATATTAAAAAAAAGAAAAAAAAGTTGCTTTAAAAAAATTACAAAGCAGATCCTAGAAAATGGATATATATCTTTTTCTGGTATAGTATTTCCTTTCCTTTCCATCACTACTGATTACCCAAGGCATTGGTCTCTCCAACACAAGATTTTTCATATTTATTTATCCCATTCCCATTCTAATGCATTCCCTGGTCATGCACTCTGCTGCGGTTCAGAGACACCATGCTCAGAGATGTGTAAAACATTGCATATTGCTTGTAAATCTTGTTCACATTCTGTCTCAACTGAATTCCAACCTGTGATTGTAACACCACAAATCTCCTGCTCTGACACTTAGGAAGGAGCTGGCAGAGAGAAGCCACATTAACCCTGGATGCTGAGCTGGCTGTGATGCCACAGGGTGCAGGGCACCACCACCCATCTTTTGCCTGTTTCAGATGCATTTTCATGAAGCTTTCTAAAGTGCCTTGGGGTTGTTCCATTTAAAACTCTTTAAATTTTTGTCAGTTTCTTGGTTTTCAGAAAGTTTGAAGAGGAATGAGCACAGACACTTATTAATTGTTAGGTTAAGTTCCAGCTGCTTGAGAAAAAACCCCAAACTTGACTTAAAACTATAAATAGGAAGAAGAAACAGAAAAGATAATCCCAGTGACATGTAGCCAGAGATTATTCACATCCCCAGCTCTCAGGGAGGGCACACTGGCACTAGTCACCCTACAGTATGGCACTATGGGGTACACACTCCTCGGACCAAGCCATTTAAACCCACACAGTGATTTTAAACCATCCAAGTTAGATACTGAATGCTCCTAATAAATACTGGGGGGGGGGGAGCCCCAAAGACAGTTGATACCCTCTCACCATGATGGTTTAAAAGTGTTCATAGCAGAAATAATGGCAGAGGGAAGTAAGTTCCCTGGAAAGTTCTTCTCTTAGGAGATTTGCTTCCCAAATACTATTATTACACCTGTTACAAACTATCACTTTCGGGGGTAGCCTGGTGCATCGCAGCCCTCCTGGAGGCAGCATTCCATCAGGCAAGGTCTTCTCCAGGGGCCTCAGCAACTCCCCTGAGCCATGGATGATTTCAGCAGGAGTAGCAGCTTCTCTGCTACCAGTGATACCAGCTCTTGGTGGTTCAGCTCTTTGTGAAATCACCCAAGGCAGACTTGGGGACAGAGAGACAAGGTGCTGTGTATGGCAGTTCCACAGGGCAGCTTTTATTGTCCAGCTGTCCTTGTGAAGAGAACCAGGGACATGAGCTCTCTCCTAAAGCCCAAAGGCCAAGGCAGGGGTCTTTTATGGGTAAGACAGGGGGTGGGGTAGAAACCAGTTAGCCAAGAGGGTACAAGGTATTACCATACAGCCACAAGACATGCTGGGGGTGGTTCACTTGGTCACCATAACCAAGAGAGGTGTCTTATCTCTGGGTCCTTTTGCCCGCAGGCTTCTCTTCTGCAAGGGAGTGCAGAGGGCTCCTAAGCCTAGGGCTCACAGTCCTCCACAACTAATAATAATTGATTTCATTTTTAACCCATTCCATTTCAGCCCTTTCCCAAGCCCAAGGAAACTGGCAATCTTCTCCATGTGGTTCAGTGCCTACTGACAAAATTAGTCCAGGCAAAGGGGCTTGCTGGTGTCACTGGCTTCCCACTAGAATCCCATGATAGTTTGGCTTGGAAGGGACCTTAAAACATATTTCATTCCAACCCCCTGCCATGAGCAGGGTCATCTGCCACTAGACCAGGTTGCTCCAAGCCCCATCCAACCTGACCTTGAACACTTCCAGATGAAGAAAAACACCATGCTGATCTCACAAACACCAGCAAAGCAACTAAGATGTACTAACTATTTCACACTAACAAAGCTTGCCTGATCCTCAGTGTCCTAGAAATCTCTCTCTGATAATGTTTACAGGATTTTAAAATGAAATATACCCAAGCATTAAATGAGATTATTATTATTATGCAAAATCTACAACAATGGCTATCACTTTGGAAATGATTTCTCCTCACTAATCAAATGTCTCTGATCTTTTTTACAATATATTCATGAGTGATTCACATAAAAATAATAAAACCTAAATTAATCATGTATCCTTAAATCACTGTCTTTGATGCTTTTAGTAATTCATTTCTAGAGACCAGCTGAGAACTTATGGTTCATTAATATTATTTGTTCTTAGTTTTACACATCACTTTAGTAATTTACATGGAGAGAAATTCAGCCTCGAGCAAATGCCAGAATACTATTGCAAATACAGCCTGATGGGGTATTAATTTATCTTTTCTTGTTTTTCTGCTCAAAGAATTTAACATGACATAAGACTGCTGGTGAGTCAAAAAAGTTTTTGCCTTGAACATATGGAAATGAACTTTTTAGATAGTTGTGCAATTACAATACAGGTAAAAATGTGTGAGATTTATATCCTGAGAAACTCAGAGATAACATGACAAGGACAATTAAAAGTAGGTACATTCCTCTAAAAATGCAAGTGGATACAATTTCTGTATGACAAGGACAATTAAAAGTAGGTACATTCCTCTAAAAATGCAAGTGGATACAATTTCTGTAATCTTCATTAAGATAAAATGTGAGCCTATATATTCAGAATATACTGTCAGTAGTAACTTTGTACTTAACCTCTATTTTAGAGCCTGTAACTACCTTAAGAAAGTATAAGCAATTTCTTAAACTTCGATTTGAAAGAGAAAAAACTTGGTTCTAAATATGCAACTTTTTGTACCTTGCTCCCATCACAGCATCACTGCAGTATCTAGGAGGGCCCAGGGTTTGACCATTTTAATGGCCCAAATACTATTAGCAGGGAATTAATGGGGATATTCACCCATGATCTTTTTATTATTTGACAGTGAATCTACATTAAAAACATCAACATGAATATATTGCCTTCATACAGACTGTTTTAATGAGAAACTACTCCCAGTGACTTGCACTTCAAAGGTTGACTGTTTGCTTTGGGTTTCAAATGCTATACATGGAAAATGGTCATTTTCATGAATTTACATGAAATGTGTATCAAGGCAGGTAGGCACAGCTCTTGTAAGGACCATGAGATATACAAGGAGGTGATTTCCCAGGTGGATGGGGAATTTGAGCAATCAAGGTCTGGAGTTCTGTGCTTGTCCCTGGGTGGGATGTTTTGGGAGAGCAAGGCCGTGCCAGCCTACCTGACATCAGCAGAAATGAAGAACTCTGTCTTTACACAATTGGTTATGTAAAGCCTATTTCTGAACTAATGATCCAACACCAGTTTGAGTTAAAGTGTACCAATGAAATGAAATGAGTAATGAAAGACAACACTGAGCTCAGTCTATTGCCACCTGCATTACACTTGGTAATTCACCAAATTCTTATCTACCTCTGCACCATATTTGTTTTCTTATGGTAATCTTCTCTTTCACCATGATTCTGAAGGAACAAATTATATTTATCAATTTTATCAACTTATACATGTTTCTCTGGAAGTAATGTCAAGTCATGTGAAACACTACCCTATAAATATTATATACATTTGACTCCATGAGGAGTTTATTTTATTTTAAATTGAGGAATGCTTTCATAATCACATACTTGAGAAAACATATCACTTGTTCCTAGGAGACGAAAGTATATTATTTTGAAAGATGACACATTTTAACCATTTCACTTTTGTAGTCAGAAATCAATTTATAGCTATAACGATTTTATCAGTTTCAGCTACATTATCGTTATTTTCTGCATGAGAAAAGTTGATGTGACTTTATTAAAGTGGAACTGCAAAGGGACTTCTAATGGATAAATAATATGGATGGGTAATTTATGGAGAAATAATATTTTTATGCTAAAAGCAATCCTGAATGTTTACAAGAGAAATTCTTTAATTACATGTACCATTAGGATGGCTCTTTTGCAATAGCTATGTGACAACTCATTAACAGAGCTCCCACAGACAGGACAAGACAAATTATTACTAGCTGCTTATGAAAGTTTCTGATTAAGAGAGGAATGAAAAAATAAAAATATTTTGTTGCCAATCAAGATATCACATAAAAATGATTTAACTAATGCAGTTAAACAGCTCGGCTTTATAGTGGTCTTCAATCTTTCAGTTCTACGCACATTTAGTATTATCTAGGTTTTTGCTGACTGTCTTTGTCACTCCCAGTATTGCCCTGGAACACAGGTTGCCTTCTCAGATCACATTTGTCATCAGTCTCAAGAGAATAAATCAACAAAAGACACTTCACACACAACAAAGGACACAGAAGTGCCTTTCCTGTGCTGCTTTCACACTTAGTTGGCATGATTCTGTTTTTTTTCAGACTTGAGCTTCTAATGTCATCTGATTCCTGAATTAGCATTTAGAAGAGAAAGAATTTAATTGAAATATAATACCAGGATTTTTCCAAGTGTGTGACTATCCTGTAGGTCTGTATGTGATTACCATAGTGCCAAGAGCAGGGAGGATTTTCTTGGAGTTAAAAAGGTACAATTAATCTCCTGTTGCACTTCCAATTAGCCAAATTGCCAACCTTATTGTGAAAAGCAGAAATGCAATCGAGTTTCTGCTTGAGGCGTACTAAAGGAAAACTGAAGTAATGTAATTAACTGCCTTCAAGTACATTAAGAAGCACACTGCCTTTACTTTCTGCTGTCAATGCCTTTAAATAGATTATTGCTTAATGTGAGTTTCTGTACCCACATAACACTGAAGCTTTGAACTGTCTGCTGCCACCCCCTGACCTGAGCTGTTCCACGTTTAAGAAAAGACCAAGATGAACAGAGGGATGGAGCACCTCTGCTATGAAGAAGGGCTGAGATAATTGGGATTCTTCAGCCTGGAAAACAGATGAATTAAAGGTGACCTAACTGTGTCCTTCCAGTACCTGAAGGGAACCTACAGGACAGGTGGAGAGGGACTTTTAGCAAGGACATGTAGTGACAGAACAATGGGGAATGGCTTAAAAGAGAGCAGGATCAGATTAGATATTTGGAAAAAATCTTCCCTGTGAGGGTGGTGAGGCACTGACACGTTTCCCATAAAAGCTGTGGATGCCCCATTCCTGGAAGTAGAGTGGACACTGGACAAGGCTGCATGAAGCTTTTTGAATCCTATGCTAGAGGAAGGTGTCCCTGCCCATGGCAGGGGGATTGGAATGATATGGGTTTTAAGATCCCTTCCAACCCAAACCATTCTGTGGTTCTATGATAAATAAAAGGCTGGATTTAGCAGCTGAAGGACTGTCTCTCCTGCCACCAAGTGCTTCAGACATGCAAGTGCCCATCCTCAGTACCTAGAAGAGTAGACATGCCTGAGCTCAAGCATACTACATAACGCCCACTGCGAAAGAGGAAAAATAAAAAATGGCAATCCCCAAATTGTGCCTCCTCAAGCAACCAGACCAGAACACAGATGTCAGTGTATATACAGAATATAAAAAAATTGACATTGTTTAATTGAAGATGAAAAAGGTGTGGAGGTGTTCATTAGACTAAAAAAAGTTGGATGTTCACTAGTAGCAGGTGTTATATGACAAGGTGATAGAGATCATAAACTGATATGCAACACATTAAAATTGAGGCATAAATCTTGTTTTTTATCCTTGTACCAATCTCAGAGTGCTCTTTTGATATAGTTTCTCAGTGATATACTAGTTGAAACAGATCAAAAAGTGATTTTTTTTCCTGCTGTATTACACTCCATGGGGTTGTTCAATCATTCAGGAACCAGTCAGCTCATGTGCAAGGACATAACTGTGCCTCTTAACATAGAATTACCAACGACAAACTGAATTACTTATAAGCAAACCAGAAATCCACTTGGGCCGGTGCTAAATTATGTGAGGAACTGGCATTTCAGTCTGAAATCGTATTAAACATTCTGTTTAAAATAGTAAGAGTTGCAAATGAACCATCAGAGCCAAGTGTTATCAGTCCTTCAATAACTTTGATTCTTGGACTGTCATTTTGTGTCCAGTTCACACAGGAACTTTAAGTTTAATGTTATCATAACCAAAATTTCACAAATGTAAGGTAAATACCTGGAATTTTCATTATTTTTATTTATTTTTTCAACAAATCCTAAGACCACTCTTGAGCCTCCAGAAACTCTGCTGCATTTCCATGTCAAATTCAAAGCAGTGACAAGAAATACAAAAAGTTTTAAAAGTATAATACTTGCTGTGATGGAAAGAAAAAGATATTTACAAGGTTTTAATTACTGAGTTTGTGCACACAGTAATTACCTATACATGGTGCACATGACTTTCCTGCTAAGGAAGAGTCAACAAATAAAGTACTGAGATACCGTGTGTATTTCTGTCCCATGTCCTGTAGTTTTCATATTTTCTGCAGAAGAATAAACTAAAGATTTTTCCCATTTCAGTGATCCTGGATACACAAGAATTTAGGGAGCTATAGTATTGACTTTAACAACTCTGAACTGAGTGGTTATCAAATTAACAAGAGCTGAACAAAAATATAAATCAACTCTTACCGTAGTGTAATTAAAATGAAACCTGATTTACCATGTACTTTAATGCAAAGAGAAATGAAATACAGACCATATTTTTTGTACACTACTTTCCACTCTCTCTGTAATTAAATGTTATTAAATAAATGAGTAAGTTTATACCATCATTCAGGTATTGTCTTTACTACCAACTAAGACTCGCAGATCAGACCAGCACTGTGAATTAAAAGAGATTCATATTCCTTCCTGTGAGGGCATTGCCACACCCTGCCAAATAATCCCATTTTTAAACTGCTCATCAGAAATAACAGCCAAGGAATGAGAAAAGAGAATTGGCTCAAAGGCAAGTGAAACAGGAGGATCAGAGATAAAAATGGATTATTTGGTTTAGAGAGAGATTCATTGCCAACCATAAATGTTTTATGTTCTTGATGAACCTGTTTTGTTGTACTGGGAAAGACACGTCTGAGGAGTGAATGGTCTGTAGAGCTGTTTTTCCCTGCATTTCGATGTCTCTGGACTACAGGCTGCACCAATAAAAGGAACATAATTGCATATAACATATTCCAAGTACTCCTGCTCTCCCCTGCACACTTGTTGCTATGCTTTTATTCCTCAGACATATTCACATATAATCTAAATACCACACCAGCTTCTACTTTCTATAATAATAAGATAAAAGTTGCACTCTTATAACTACCATCTGTTAAATGAGGTCATACTCAATGCCCTGACCAGACAATGACAGGAGTGGCTCAGGACTTACGTTGATGTCCTCCAGGTCGAGGAAGTTGAGGACGATGCCGTTGCGTTTCCAAACGATGGGAGGCCGCAGCGCCCCACGGATGCTGCAGGTCAGGACGGCGCTGAGGCCAACGGTGATGGTGGTCACAGTGACCCTCTGGTCCTCTGGCAGGCTCAGCCGAACCACCTCTGCAAAAGGCAAAATAACAGGGATAACATCAACTACCACAAAGGGAAGCTGTTCCTCTTCTCCCCGCTCTGCCTTCCTTGGTCATTCTGGGAATAACTTAGGAGGATTTTGGCAAGGAGATGGGGTACCTATGCTATACAAAAAAACCCCATAAACAATAAAGCCAAGTAAGAGACAAATTGAATCTGTCTCAATCAAACTCACTGCATCTGTTCCCTGATGCATCTTAGCTGTGACATGAGGGCACTAAGATGGGCTGCTGGCTGCAGTAGTTTATACAAAGCAGTCAGTAGCAGGAGGACAAGCAAAGGCTCTCTGGCTTGAGGTCATCTGGGCTTGTTTCTCTATTAACACTCCTGCCAAAGTCCTATGGAAAGGTACAAGAATGAGTCTGTTCCTTGAAGAAGAAGAATCAAGGTCAGACTGCTGCCACTGAAATATAGATAAACCCAGTTACTGACTGCTTTGTATAAACTACTGCAAAACCTGGGCTGGGGGATGAAACAACCTCTCCCAGCACCAAGGCTCCTCCTTCCTCATGTCCACTGGCAGTAACAGCAGTAAAACATAGATCAAAGAGACCAACACTACCTCACCCAAGGCCATATGCTTTGGGAAGAACCACTTCAAGCAGTGCGGACACCGTAAAACAACACATGGGGTTTGGGTTACTCTCTCTCATCAACTGGTAAAATTACTCTTCATCCTGTCCACTTACCTTGCAGCAACTCTGTCATTACACCCCACACAAGATCTGAATGTTACATACATGGAAGAAAAATTAAAAAAACCCCAGTATCAACATTTCCAAGTACAATTTTCCATCTCTTCACATATTCTCTAATTGAAAAATTGCTTTAACATCTCTTGAGTAGCAAACCTCTTAAATCTGTCACTAAAATATTCATTCTATTTCAGCAGCCTCGGGCAGCCTGGACAGACTCAGGGCTCTGGTATAGCAACTGATCCTGAAGAATTAGTGCAAAACCTGCTTGGGAAAATGTACTGCAACAGCTCTGCACCCCTTCTCTTCTGCTTCTTTCACCTAAATGAGAAGTTAATGTGTCACAAAGCATATTCACTACTGTGGATCTGAGGTTGACTTTGGGCTGCAAGGTCCATACAGCACTGCTGTGTCTGCCAGCAGTGAGCATTTCTCCCACTCAAAATTCCCAGTGCTATTTCAGGAAGAGTACAAGCTGTTTTAAATAAAAAGTAACTATAGTTTTGACAGATGGTTGATCAAAATTAGGAATGTTTGACCAATGTGGTGCTACTTTTTGTGTTATGGTGGCTCCCAGAGGCCTTACATGAGAAGACTGACACAGTCTGACCAGCAAACCTTAAAAATCAAAAAGGGAGATGAAGGAATATTGGGAAGAACAACATTACCCATTCAAGATCACTGAGCAGGTTAGCAGCTAAGCCAGGAAGACTAAATCACACTGCCTTCAGGTACCTGCTGGAAGAGATCAGGGATATGGCAACCCAGGAGCAGAGGCCCATAGGAATAGAGATGTCCCAGGGAACCACTGAATGGCTTTGGTTGGAAGGGACATTAATGACCATCTTGTTGCAACCTCCCTGTCATGGGCAGGGACACCTTTCACCAGACCAGGCTGCTCTAAGCCCCATCCAACCTGGCCTTGAACACTTGCAGGGATGAAGAGTCCATCCCACCACCCTCATCCAGCTGCCTGAAGCATGTAAACAGTGCATGGGGGCTAAAAATGTAGTTATTTTCTACATAATGAAGAGCTTCTTTTAATGAATAAAATATTTGGAGTGCACTTGACAGGATAAAGAACTGATAATTACAGTAATTTGTAGCATGCAGTAGGGCTAATGAGGACATCTCTTCTTGAGGAGAAATAAAATAGAGGGCCATTCATCTACAAGAAAATTGTTTTTTCATCTTACTGCTGTTTTCCTTAATTCCCTCTGCTGTTTTTCATGGTGCCTTGAGTTCCCTGGCTCATGCTGGGCTCCCATAAGCACCTTCTTCAGCAATGTTTTTTCACTGCTCTCTTGCAGTGTAATTTAAGGCTTCTTGTCCATCTTCCAAACAACTGCTGAAGAGGCTTTGGCTTTTCCTTTCTAGAAGCACAGTTATGAAAAATACATCAACTTTTATTTAAGAAGACACCTTGCACAACTGCCATTCTTGGATGAACCATACAAGGCCAAGAGATGAGGTCTTTTTGTTAAAGCATGTAATTAGCACAGACCACTTTAACAATACAAGCACACTCTTTTTAGTTACTTCTATGGAGTATATTTGAGAGCATCTTATTACCAGTACATTTGAGGGACTCTTATTAACATCTAAAAGCCTTTCTACTAATACAAAATTATTTTGTATGGTTTCAGTTATTGCTTTATTGTTTTCAATAGAAAATATTTCCTTATACAAATAGGCGTACTGGGGAGGAAACAGGATTCTCTAAGATGATGCAAGGGCTAAGCTTTCTAAAAGTCTTTTAAAAAACTCAGAATCTTGTATTAAGTTACAGGGTTCAGACACACTGCTGCTATTGGTTTATGTGTAAAAATTATTCAAGTCACCCTAATGATTTTGTGTAGAGCTTCTAGATTAAGTATTGAACACTGTTCATTTTATTTTTAAAAACCTTTAGGAGATAAAAGGATTTTTACCATGGGTATAAAACTGTACAGAACAAATAGGCAGTATTCAAAGAGAGCTCACTTGCAGAACACAAGCTGGAATAGAATTTGATCCTAAAATCAAGCAATGTTATGTTCATTTGGAAATTCTGCAGGATGATGCATGCAAACCGTTTTTCTACATTCCATGGGTTCAACCAGTATCAGTCCTTGCTGACCATAGTTATCAAGTTGTATCAAACCTGATACTCTTCTCTGGGATTTCAGCTGAAGTAGCTTCTCAGCTTATTCCAGCTGAAAGTAAGTTCCTGCCAACTATTCTACCATCAGAGAGAGATGCTACTGTCAGAGAATGGGATACTATCATTTTTCTCTCAACTTTTAATGGTTCCAGACAGGGGTAAAGCCTTTTCAATGATCCCCTTTAAGACAGAATTGGTGTAAGCATGTGTCTGTGTATCACAGGACCAGGAGCAATCCCTGATCATGCAGATGAAAGACACCAAATGTGGAACAAAATTAAGGTCAATGAAAGGCAACCAGGACACTACAAACTCTCCATTGGTGATGGCAGCAGCTCAGTGCCTGTGTGAACTGTGGTTCAGGAATTATGGCAGTGCCACCCTCAGACCCATCTGCCTCATTCAGGAGGGTGAGGGATCCCTCCCTGGGATGCTGGGGGGTTAGTGCCAAGGGGTTATGCAGGGGAGAGATCACTCTTGTCCTGCCTCTCCCACCTTTCCTGAGTGGTATGATATTCAGCCTGAAGCACGGAGCACCTTTGGTGACCCAGCTGTCACCACCCTGATGTTCTTACATTAAATTCCTTGCAATACCAGGTCGCACGGTGACATGCGAGAACATGAAGTCTTAGTAATTCCTCTTCTTGTAAAAAAATGTCAAGATATTGCTGAACATTTTCCTCTGTCCCTCCTCCTCTCCAATGTTATTTAAGGTGCTAAGCTGGAGTTACACAGCACCTTCACAGGCTCTGCATACTAATGCAGCAGGTATTACCTGTTGTGCTGGTTTGTCATGGAAATCTTTTTCTCTACTGTCATTTGCAGCCCACCAAAGGCAATCATAATTTCACAGTGAAGACATGTATAATTGAGGTCCTTACAGGGAGCAACCTGGAATGAACATCTATGGAGAAAACCTCATTGATGTAGCACTGCATGGAGACAATTTACATAGTAATGATGGGCATCTGCCTTTGCTTGTGCTGCACTACCTACAGAAACAGATTTCACACTTTAAATAGTGGCTAATATCATTAATTAGATTTCTTCCCTTAAATCTAAAGAAAATACATATTTTAATGCGTTATTGCCACTTTTAAATATGTTTACAGTTGTTCATGGATATCTTGCCTTGCTGAAACAGAGTATCATAGAACTGAAGAATGGTTTGGGCTGGAAGGGACCTAAAAGATCATCCTCACTCCAATCCCTTCCTGTAGGGTCAGGGAGACTTTCTGCTGGACCAGGTTGCTCAGTGTCCCATCCATCCTGGTCTGGAATATTTCCAGGGATGGGACATCCACAGCTTCTCTGGGAATCCTGTGCCAGGGCTTCATCACCCTAACAGGGAAGAATTTCCCCATAATGTTTAATCTACTCTGGTTATTTAATCTACTCTGTCGCTTAGATCCTGCTTATGAAACAAGGCAATACTTTTTTAATGCTGTAGCTCATTGTCAGAAGGGAGACAATGAATCAAAACATACCCTTTTTTGATGCTCAACAGAAGAACGACTTTCAAAGAAAGTCTCCAGCACTGACTCTTCCCCAAATTATTGCAGAAAGACCTGTTGTTTGTGAACTGAAGCATGGGTAACACAGCCCTAAAGACATCGTGTTTCTCCAGCAATGGCTCAAGTCAGGGTTGATTTAATAGGATGGAAACTTTAGTGTCTACTTAATTCCCCAAGTCCTGCAGCTGTGTTTATGCACTGCATTACATTAGTAAAATCTGTTTATTGCCTTGTGGCCATGAAGGTCAGTGGTGATTTTAGCATTTGTTTCAGCAGATAAAAGAGTTCTCTAGCTGAACACATTCTCAGGTGAGGAACTAACTGAATCAAGAAAATAAAAACAATTAAGAGAACATAGTTAAAAACAGGATATACCTTTTATAATTACTCTTTTCCCCAAAAATTTGATGAGATGTATTTGGCTTTGCATAGAGTTTTGAGAAATTTTAGACCCTCTTAAAGCTGAGCCAACTGCAGCTAATTGATTTTTAAATGACTGTGTTATACGTGAGATGTATTTCTAAACATGCAATAGAAGGTGAAGTTTGGCCAGCCAAGGAGGGACTCTGGTGATAGTACTGGGGACACACTGGGACAGGATGTCATCTGGTTAGTCACAGCAGGGAGAGGCTAAAAGCAATGAAGGGTGGTTTGCACTGGGTCTGAATCTGTAAAACACTGTATAATGTGCTTATAAATTACTCTTATTAGGATTTGATTTAGTTTCTACCCTACTTTATAGAAAAAAAAAATGAATGAATAACAATTTCAGTACACAAATCACCCTGGGATTGCATATCTTTACAAACCTCTTCCACTGGCTGTTTTTAGGAGTATCTGCAGAAGAGACATTGCTATGCCATGGTTATTAAGGTTCAACAAGTTGGTCTTACCCAGACACATGTGCCATCTTCTCACTTGCCCAGAGTCAAGTGGAAGGATTATCCATCACCCAGCCAAAAAACCTCCATTTTCTGAACGCCAACTTAGAATTAGAGGAAAACCAGTCATGCTACTAAAATTGTTTATGTTATTAATTAGTGACCTTAGAGTTGTTAATGACCATGATTAAAGTTGTTCACAATTAATGAACCCAGAGAATTCCTACAGCTCCCACATCAGTTCCGTGCAGGTGATTGGGATGAGGTTTCTGGCTTTATAACCTGTGAAAAACACCACCAGGAGCTGCTTCTGCCTCTGGCCACCCTTGGTGTGACCCACCAGCTGCCACCGTGGGACATCTCAGGAGCTTGGTGTCCCTCAAAAAGACATACCTCTAAGGATTGTAGGCTTAATTAACATGAACAGTAAAATGATTTCTAAAGCTAAGTAGAAATGTTCATATCTCAGCTTTATTTTGCAACAGCAGTATTTCAGGTTCTTAATGTAATTTATAAATCCTCAGGACCTTGTGTGGGCTACTTCAGAAAGTATTTTATTGTAAATTCTCTACTAAATTAGTAATGCTGTTTTCTAAGTCATAAAAAGGCATAATTATATTTCTAGCAGAATTTAGCTACCTAAAAAACTCTTCTGTCATTACTTTTGATGGCCACAAGCTATGAC
Organism: Rhipidura dahli; assembly: GCA_013399225.1. Lineage (NCBI taxonomy): Eukaryota > Metazoa > Chordata > Aves > Passeriformes > Rhipiduridae > Rhipidura > Rhipidura dahli. The sequence goes on from VXAC01004212.1 coordinate 667,011, forward strand.
TCCCTGAAGTAGGTCCCAACCTTACATTTGAAGCTATGCCCTGTCTTATGGAATTCAAAACAAATGTGTGTCCCCACGACACCCAGCTCTGGTGTGGTGGTAGAGGAAAAGATCCCACCTCTCATGTCTATCCAGTCCATGTGACCATGACTTAGACTCAATGTAAAAGAAAAGCAACCACTGAAGTAATTAAATATTATGATACCTTTTACTTTTCTTCAGCAACTGTGTCCATAATATGCTACTGATGATATTTCATAAAATGGTTTGGGTTGGAATAGACCTTCAAAGCTCATCTTGCCCACCCCCTCCCACAGGCAGGAACAACTTCCTCTAGACCAAGTTGGTCAGAGTAGTTGATTATTTATATAATGAGAATATGCAGCACTTATGCATAAAGCGTAACTTGAAAAAAAATACTTACTGTCAGAGTTTGGGTCAGCTTCTAAGGGGATTAAGACTTCACACAGACCACACTGTCCTGTTTCTATGAAATACCTGCATGTTCCCCTCTGGAAGAGTGAAGAAATGCCCCAGGGGAAAGATGAGCATCATTTCCAACAACTGGATTTGAGAGCATCTGAGGATCAATTCAGATCTCCTGAACCTCAGATTTGGAGGCTCGTGTGTCAGAGATTGAAATATTATAGTTTATGACTTAAACATTTTCATGAAGGACTTCTAAAACTGTATTACAAAAGCTGCAGAGAAGACTACTGAACCCTGAATGGGGGTCTGAGAAGCCCATCACCTCTCACGGATGAAGGTAAGACAAAGTAATTACTCAGGACTGGGGACGTTCACAAAGCACAAGTTTAACACCTCAGGAGTGGAGATCAGGGCCCCAGGGCTGTCAGCTGCCAGGCTGAACAGACCCTCACACCAAAGGGTGGGGGGAGAGAGGCTTGGGGTGTGTGTTGGGAAAACCTCTGGTTTGAGGCAGCAAACCTTGGCTGTGCAGTGGAGCCCGGCTGAGGGCCCCTTCACCCTGGGAAAAAGCCACACCCATGTGAAGGACAGCAGAGGGGGTGCCATGGACCATCAAAGCCCCCCACAAAGGGGTCCCCTGACACTGCACCGGAGATGATGCAACAGACCCGCGGTGTTGCAAGGGACAGGGACAAACTGGCCCCCTGCAAGGGAGGCACGTGGGCATTGCCACCTGCCCAAAGCGTGAATTAATCCAGAGGATTCTACACTCTGGGGCGTGTGGCGTGGCAATGGGGCATCCTCAGCACCAGGAAAACCAGATGGAGGGGAGCAATGAGATGTTGGGACCCTAGGGCAGGTGATATGTTCCCACCTAACCCCTGTCACTCTCTCCCTGTCCCCTCACATCCCCACACATTTCTTTCTCTTTCTCTTTCTTTCTCTTTGCCTCTTTTACTATTAAATAAAACATATCAAATTTTTGGCACTAACGTCTAACCTTGTTTGGTTTTAATCATGTTTTTTGGGCATATTTTGAACCTTCTAAGTTCTTTCCAGTTTATACACAGAGACTTAGTTTTCTCTGCTCTTCTGGGTTTAAACCAGATTGCAACATGGTGCCATGTTTGAGAGCGTGCCTCAGTCTCCTCCTGAGCCCACTTGGGACCCTGGGTCACCCTGCCTGGCTTGGTGATCTCCTAAGAATCTTTGGGTGAGTAATTCTGACCCATGCACACTGGAAATGTCACATCTGGAGAGCCAAACTCTGTTCAAACAGCTGCTTAAACAATTATCTCACTTATACACAAAGTCCTTCCAAAGATCATACATATTTAAGAAAAGAAGTCCAGCTCTCCCATATGAATTTGTATCAAGCCTACTCATTTTGCTAATAAATTTGCTAAAAAACTGTTTATATTGACTTTTAACCAAACACAGCTTTTTAACATACTTTATCCTAATGATCAATTTGTTTTCCTTTTTTTAAAAAAAGAAAACAAGCAAGACACTTTCCATCACAAAATCCCATCACTCTCCTCCTGCTACTAATCAGAGGGAGAACATTGAGTTTGTGCAGGAAGGGATAATTAATTCATTCTTGAAAGTACATGAATAAATATAAGTTGTTCAGTGCTTAATTATCTAATCTCCTGAGGGTAGTGATGGATTCATTATGTAAATAGGCCTAAGTAGTCTATTTTAGAGAACAGTTTACATACAAGCATTTGTTTTTATTTTAAATTCCTATTTCCCACAGATTGAGAGCAATGTTGATATGATTAATATGTGATAAAATATTCCCATGTTGTTTCAAGAGTGTCCTGCTGAGTTTGTAGCAGCCATGCATTTCCCCACCCAATTTATTAATCTGAAAAGTAAAATTGCTAATGGTCTAACAGGGTCTCAGAATTCCTTCTGAGACTCACAGAATCCCAGAATGGTTTTGTTTGGAAGAGACTTTAAAGTTCATCTTGTTCCACTGATGCCTTGAAATGGCTACCTGAAAACAGAGGCTGGACAAAAATAAGAGAATAAAAGTAGGTATTTATTTGAAGGGCCATCAAAGGTACACCCTGGGCAGTCAAAAGCCTCCACTCAAGATGGACACTGGGTCCCAGGTTCTTCACACTTTTATAAGTTTGGTCCATTTGCATATCGGGGTTAATTCTCCAATTACACCTTCAGTTAATGATGTCATTACCCCAAGTTTGCTCCCCCTGTCAGAGGCTTTACTTTACACATTTTGGGGCTTGGGACATGGCGTCCTTGAATTCAGGCCCAGAGAGGGTTTGTTATGTCTAACCAGCATGAGAGAACAGCAGCTATCAGGTTATATGAAGTTTCAGAGTTACACACTAAACAGCAAAGGATTTGAGAAATATGAAAGTTAAAACCCAAAGCATCACCACGCTCCCTGCCCTGGGCAGTGACACCTTCCACGAGACCAGGTTGTTTCAAGCCCTGTCTGACCTGGCCATAACCACTTCCAGGTATGGGGCAGCCACAGCTTCTCTGGGCAACCTGTTCACATGAATTTAACATGAGACTCAAAAGACTTGTCTCTTTTTCTTAAAAACAGTCAAAATCACACTACAAAGTCCTCCTCTGCCTCTCTCCAAATACCTGTGGGAGAGCAGAATTAAAATCTCTCACTTACCCCACCAAAAAATAAAGAACATTATGAGTTTTTTGGGGACAGATGTGAGGTGTTGAAGCTCCTCTCTGAGTTTCACATTTTCTATCCTACTGGAACTGTAAGATGCAATTAGCATCAGTTGTTTCATTGCCACAAAAGCAACAGTTGTCTCTTTTAAAAGGTTTATTTCAACATTTTTAGGAGTTAAAAAGTTTCTCCCAACGCAGAAATTCTTTAGCTTTGAGACTGAGAACTCTTTAGCACAGGCAGGTTCTGCCAAAGCAACAAGATTTTGAACAGCCACTATCTATATTTAAACTACAGTATTTCAGAGAACCAAAAAAAACCATATGAAACCACTAAACCTATTTTTGTAACTCTTCTAAGTTACAACAACTGAACTGATTTATACCTGATTTAAGGTGGAAGAAGAGAGCTTCTGGTGGAGGATGTGGCATCCAAGTTTCTCCCTGGAGTGAATTTTTATGGGTTCTCTATAAACCCCTAGGGTTTATCATGGAAATACTGTCAGAACATTAAGTTCAGCATGACTTGTGGGAACGACTAAGATGTGTACGTAAATTACTTCAAAAATAGAGACAAGTCAGGCTATGGGATATTTGGGGTCCAAGAAATATTCACATATAATTTAAAACCCCTGAGTCATCAAAAATGGCCTTATCAAACTGCTCCAATCTTTCATTCTCTGTCCATTTTCCTTTGAGTTCCTGGCCAGCATTATGCAATAAATCTGATACACAGAAAATGAACCAGGAAACAAGGATCCTAGAAACTAACCATGCACTTCTTCTAAACTTCAGATTAAGGGTTTGTAAAAAAAAATCCCAGGCATTTAAAATCAAGTATATATATTTCTTTCATATTCCCACATTTACTGCACTCATAAACAACCAAATCAGGGAGTTGTAAATAAGCTTTAGTAATGTTTTTCATGGAGCTTTCATTGCTTTCTATGGACAACTGCAAATTTAGCTGTGGTGATTATCTGGATTTTGCATCTTTCCTGACTACAGCTGCATTTAGGATGCTTAATAAATGCAAGGATTCCACTCTTCTGTGCTCACACCAATTCCAAGACAGAACCTGAGATACTTAAGGTTGGATGGGGCTTGAAGTAACCTGGTCAAGTGGAAGGTGTCCCTGCCCATGGCAGGGGTTTGGAACTGGATGATCTTTGAGGACCCCTCCAACTCAAACCATCTGTGATTCATTTCCTCTCACCCTGAGGTTCTGCCCTGGAAGGTGACCAGTTTAATGTGTGCTGCAATGATGTACCAATCTGGAGATGGCACAAACAGCACAAATTTGGCTAGCGGGGATCCTGCAAGGTTACAGCAAGGTTGCTCTGCAGCAACATTTATCCAGACAGCATCTTGCATATTCAAAATACACATGTTGGTAAAAACTTCGGCATCAGCACTCTCACTATGTCCTTCCTTTATTCTGAACCACCTGACTAAAGTTTAGGAGAAAGTCAGGAATGTGCAGATGAACAGCAGTGAGTTGCAAAGAACCAGGTAATTAAATAATATTTTTTTCTGGAGAGGACGGTGCAGGGAAAGCAGAGAGCAAAGAACAGTTCCTAAAGAAAATTACTGTTTTCCTACTATCAGCAGGAAACGGAGCGTTGTTAGTTGTGGGCAGGTTTTGTCCTGCTTAAACCCTTCTCTGCAGAAACCCTTGCAGAGAAGACCCTTTAACTGGGTAATTCATCAGAGCTCCACAGTGCAATGCTGGGCAGGCAGCTGGGACCTTGGAACAAGACTTGGAATCAAGATGGACAACAAAAGGTTTGGAAGAGACCAGCAAGGAATGGGTGAGTACAGACACCAAGGTGGCTTCTTCAGTGGAGTGGAAATCTCTGCAGAGAGCTCCAGAGAGATTGTCAAGCTGTAGTCATAGCAGGAAAAGCAGACTTAATCTTTGCATAGACACCTGAACCCCACTCTGCCTCAGTTTCCCCCATATGAAATACCTGTCCAGGACATTCTAGGAATAAGGTGTCTGAAAAGATTTCTTGGAACTTGATAATAGGGGTCACACAAATACCCACAAGCATGTTGGATTTCTCATTAAAGCCCCTCTGAGGTTCACAGATAAAATCCACATATAAAACTGAAATTTAATTACACAAAAATACTTGGAAGCTGAGATTTCAAGCTTCTGCTGTAAAAGACTTGAATTCCAATTAGAAAAAAAGATAAATGCTGCATCCTTGAAAATAATGGGAAAAACAAATCACCCAGACTACCATATTAAAAAGCATATTGAGAAGAGAGATATGCTGGCAAAATATGGCCAATTGTACTTTGTGTACCCACCTGACATCAGCATCTTGAAACTTTTACATCTACAGAAAAAAATGATTTATGGAAGCTGTTCTTTATCATTCAAGCTTGTAAGTCTTATGTCACATAAAACCCCTTGGCACTAGAAGAACATTCTGATTGTGATGGGAAGCAGCTGCAGGAGCGGGGAGTGGTGACAGCCTCCATCACCTGGGCTGCCCAGCACCCTTCTCATTCTGTTGGTGTACACCAGGTTTGCACAGAACAGACAGTACTTATTTAGAAAGCAGCTATTCAACAGTTTTATTTTCCTTATCTTATATCCTCAACCTTATTTTCAACTATTCAAATGCAGCTCCGAAGGCAGAAATGATTCATTGCTCCCTGGATTTTTCTGTAACATCCTTCACCATTAAATTGTCTTCAGAAACGCCCGTGAACACCTTTGACATGTTTGCATTAGCTGAGTTATGTGGCCTCAGAGAAGGATTATTTGCCATAAAGGACTTTTTAGCCCTTCTGCCTCATTTCTGCTCAGCCTGCTCCCAGCTCCAACCTGTCCAAAATCTCCCATTCCTGCTGAGCTTCAGTCACCCCACCTCACTGACTGTGACTGACAGCCCTCACCAGTCATCCCATGGAGAGCTGGTACCCATCTCCCTTCCCCACAACTGCAGCACAGCTCTTGCCTCACCTCTGGATTTGGTGTCTCCCAGGTCCAGGAGAGGCTGATGGAACAAAGCATGGCCTGGTCCTGCTCCTGCCTCTGCAGAGACAACCTCCACCACTCTCACCAAAGGAATTTCTCTGCCAAAACCCAAGAAGCTTTTCCCCAAGACTGTGCAATCTGCACCTGAGTTTGCATCTCAGAACTTGCCCCCAACTGGGCTGTGCCCATCCCTCCAGTGTTCAGCCCACCCCTGCTCTCCAGGCCACCAGCCTCCTTCAACATGTGTTTCATCAATCTTCCAACCAAGAGTATTTGAAATCGTAGAACTGTAGAACCACAGAATGGCTTGGGTTGGAAGGGACCTTAAAGAGCATCCAGTTCCACCCTCCCTCTCCTGGTCAGGGACACCTTTCACTAGACCAGATTGCTCCAACTCCATCCAATTTGGTCTTGAACATTTCCAGCGACTGGGCAGCCACAACTTCTCTCTAATGGGCACATTTCCATTCCTTCTTCCTATAAAAATGGTCTTTGAATTTTTTCCTATTTTTTAATTGTTTCCTTCTCAATTGCCATCAATTTTATCTTGTTATGTCTTTGTGTACGACATTAAATGGCTCTGTGCTACCCACCACCTTCTTCCTATACAAGTGATTAAAGACCACAGCACAGAGATTTCTCTTGTACTAAAAGAATAGGATCCTAGATCTCACCATTTTGGTGAGGGCTGTTAATACTGACTTTTTAGGCTGATTGCAGTGGATACCTACCTTGTTTACATTTAATGATCACAAATTAAAATCAGCTCAATAAACCGAACATTTGATGAATGCACAGTGCACTATATATAATGAATTACTGTTGATTAAGTCTATAAATTAAATATAAACACAAACTTTAAATATATATTTAATTTAAAACAGACCAGAAACCCAGGGGGCCAAATGAAAGACTATTTAATTCCAAGTTATTTGCCAGCATAGCCACCATATGCCAAACACCCCAAATAACAATATTCATCACATCAAGAGTCTGGGGACAGTTTGTTTTTAAGATCTTTAGCACAGCACTCATCACAAATATTGTCAACCAGAAGCTCTGTTTTTCCAAGAAATAATGCATGCTTAATGTGAAGAAGAGTCCAGAAATTCTCTCAGAATGCATGGCCATGGGCACATCACAACAACCATATCACAGAAATGGTTAAATAGTGTCCATCCTCAGAGATGGTTCCTGCCTGAACGTAAGTATTCCTCACCTGGTCCAACTTGGCCTTCTTCTGTGCCTTCTTTGTGCAGAGACACAGAAACAACATCCACAATATATTCATTTACTCACCAAAGATCAGATACAAATTACTACGTCATAAAGAGCCACTACCTTGCACAGAACATCAGCACCGATGGCTCGATTGCTTTTGTGATATCTTATTTAAATAAAACTTTGGTGACAAGAAAACTACGGAAATCAACATTAAAGTGTAGTTACTGTTCATGATGGTAACACCAAAGTAAAAAATTTCCAATGCAAAACCCTCAGCCAATACAAATATTAATGAGTGGTTGGCTTGTGGATGCTACTATTTATTATCCATTGTGTAAATCATGGCTTTGCTAATGAAATGATTTCCACAAACATAACATGATATTCCTTCACTAAGGTATAACACATACCTGCAGGGCATGCAGTAAAAAACCTTCTGCTATATTTTAATTGATGTATCGTCCTTTGTGGCTTATATACCTTCAAAGTAATCTTAAATTCTACATTCTTAATTGGCTCAACTGTTATTATTAATTTGGGTAAACAATTAATGGCAATTTATGGAGCTATTATTTCATTAGTCCCAATGCTGTTACAGTGCCACACATGATGCCTGACAAGGTTTGGTTTGGATTTTACATATGAGCCACAGACATCAAAGGTCAGGGTTTCACAGGGCAAAGTTGTGTTGTTCAAAAATATCTTAAAAATATTTTAGAAATGCAGCTCATGCACTAGAGAGCTGCAATGAAAATACGAAACAAAGCCAGAAGATGTAATGGGAAATCAAGGCATAGCTAGGGAAAATGACTTGTGTTGAGCAGAGCAAACCTTGTCTCCCTGCTCCTGAGCTGTACTGACAAACCCCCCAAAAAGTCACAAATTAGTATGGGAAGAATTGTTTATATATTCTTGCTGAATTCTGCTTTTGTGTCTTTTCACTCTGGCGACCAACTCGGCTACAAGTATTTGGGATTTCTCTCTCTGGCAAGACCCCAGGTGCACAAGTGAAAGTTCCTGTCAGTGGTTAATCCTTGATGAAAGGGATTTAACCAGCATTAGCTACACTGTGCTATTTAAACAGGTGACATAAGTATTATTTCATCTGTCTTACACTTATGCCTCATCTTTTGCCAAAACCCTAATTTCTCTATCTTTTCTGCTATTTTCTCCATCCCCCTTACTGAAACTACATTGAGAAAGCAGCAAAATGCCAACACATGGAATAGAAAAGATTGCCTCTGATCCTGTAAAAAGGGCATCCTGTAAGTGAAAATGCCTCCAGCTAGTGCCAAAAGCTGAGACTTTTTAGTCCAGGTCAGATTAAGGAGGATGTCATTTTCCACCCCCTTTTCATTACAACAAAGAGATGACAGTGCTCCTGCCATGAGTCAGGCAGACCTCACCTCCAACCACAGGCAAGATGAACTTTTCAGGAAAAATCCCTCAGACCTTCTGCAAAGCAGTGCTTGGATTACACAGGCTTACGGACCAGCAGGGTTGTGGTAATGCTTGATAAACTCACCAGACAGACTGGAGCAGAAGTGTAGGATCAGGTCTGTACCTATTCCTGAAAATGAAAAGCATCAATGGTACCTCAAGGTGTGAAGCAATAACTGACTTCCACAGGCACTCCTGTTCTTTGCCCCACCTAAAGCTATGCCTGCAATTTTAAATCCCCCTGCCAAAGATATGACTGTCTCACTTAATGCACTGCAAATCATCAACTCTCAGTGTAAATCGAGAGCAATGTGAATATAGGAAACATCAAGGATGAAGTCAGGGACATACTGTGAAAAAAGGCTCTTAATGACTCAGAGTAATATATTTCAGATGTTTGAGCAAAGATTCATAAACTGCAGCAGAACTGCTCCTTTCAGGCTGAATGGACCCTCTACTTCCAAGTTGTAGATAACAGTGATTGGAGGAAGGAGAAAAGCTAAAGATGCTAACACAGGTGCAACAGTGCTCCCCAATATTTTCATGCAGAGAGGAACAGAAATGCTGACATTTTGTGATGCTGCCTACTGTGGTGTGGACACTTGGTTAACTTATTTTTTCGTACCTTCTTCTCTCAGCAATAGCTGAAGGGGTGAACTGCTCACCAGAATTTGTTCTGTGTTTAAGGGTAAAGTTTCATTATCTCCTGCAGGGTTACAGAGGTTGGATGTAAAAAACAAGGAGATCCCTTCTTCCTAATCTCCCATTAATGTAAGGCACATCAGCCCTGTACGTACTAGAAGACCACTCCAAGGAGAAGTCTGGCTGTCACATCTGCCAAAGCACAACTTATGCAGGGGAGGAGAAACCTGCATGGGACAGTCTCTTGTGGACACAGTCTTGGGGAGACTTTAGGCCTGAAGTGGCCTCACTTCAGGACTATGTGCATCATATCACTGAATCTTATGGTTTGCTGCAACTTACAGTGGGAGACACAAACCTGCGCTTCCTCAAGGCATGAACAGTATCCAATGTCCAAGAACTCAAAAGAGTATTTTGTGAGAGAAGAGGATGGGAGTCGTTTATGCTTGATGACCGACACTGAGTGGGAGAAGCTGGCATTTGCCCAGGCTGTCAAGATTAACAACCCTTCTATTACAAAAAATGTTATGGGTGAATCTGAAATGACTGCAGATGTTCAGGTCTTGATTTTGCATGTCCTTTGAAAGACAGTACTGTCAGCAAAACAGTGCCTTCTAAACAAATTTTGAAGTTCAATACTCTGTCAGCAAGGAAGATTGCTGGCTCTTTAACTGATTCATCAAAATACTTGTTCCTTTAGCTTCCTCTAGTGACCTTCCATTTGAGTACTGCTCTGTGGCTGGCTCACCAGGACAGAGAATATCTGCACAATTCAATGGCTTTTTTTCTCTCCCTAGTAATATTCCTTTATGGAAAGAACGTAAAAATCCTTGCTTTACAGATGGTGAGGTGAAGCAGAGACAGACATTATTTGCTGCAGTTACATAGCGGGTCTGAAACAGAACCAGACACATGCCTTATTTCCCAAGATTACTTTTCCAGCCTCTCTGAGATTACTTTATAATCCCATTATGGGTGGAAGAGCTATGTACACACAGCTGCCTCCTTGGGTTGCTCCTCCTGAAATGTGAGCAAGGTGTGAGTTCTCAGTGATCACCATGCCCTGTTATGGCCATGGCTTCTGTAGGGGTTTGAAGAAGGGCAGAGTGGGGACAGTTACCACTGAACTGAAACAGCCCGAGAGGAGACTGGCGGCTGGGTTAAAATACACAACAACTGAACTTACAGCCTAACTCCAGAAGAAATGTCAGCTTAAGACTTTCTGCACCTTCATGCTGTTACATTACGCTGTAGGTCATCTGAGCTACTGTTGTTGGAATCTTTTGATCCTTGCTCAGCTTTTCTATGTGCTCTGAAGACAAGCTCCCCCTCCCAAGAGGAAAACAGGATGTGCCACCCCACAGCAACATTGTCCATGGGATTGTGGTAGTCAGTGATCTGCATGGTATTGGAGTAACCAGAGAGGTCTCTGCCCCATGCTGTATGATCCTGTGACCTGTTCAGCTTCCCCAATTGGCTGTTGGCCTCTGCCTTTCACCGCTCCCCCAGTGCTTCCCTACGGGTCCCCGTTCCCCTAATCCTGCCTCCTTGGAGCCTGGGAAAACTGTGAGCTTGGCGTTGTTTCTTGGTATTTGCTTGAGAGAATTCGGGGAAGAGAGATGGTTGAATAAATCCATGACTGCCAGGATGAAGTGCCTTCTTGGCCCTTTACTACAGACAATATTACTGTACCCTTCCTGTGCTCTGTGGGGGCACGTGGGACCCCACGGAGCCAGGCTAAAAGGGACTAAAGTAATATAGGATGAGGACAACAAATCACCTTTGCTGTGCTGGCACCTTTCTTGGCTAATTTCTACTTCAGATAGAAGCTTTTCTTCATCCCCATTTCTCACTGAGAAGATGGCCCTGTGTCCTAGGCAGGGTGGGGTCCAAGCAGCACTGCTGTGGGGTGCTCTGCTCCTCGTGGGCTCCCTCCCAGCCTCATCATCATGACATCACTGCCACATTTATCACTGAGTGATGCAGACAAACAGAAAATACAATAGACTAACTCATTTATTTCCACTTGTTATTGATGACCTTTCATGACTTTCATAACTCTGCCTCGCTCTAACACTCATGAGTTATGGGGTCATCCGTAACTCAGGGAAATAAATGAAGTTTTCCATCAGCCTTTTGTATATCCCCATTTATTACCTTTTTATGACCAACCTTTAAAGGTTTATCCCCTGGTATCTTGTTTTACACTTGTGTAACATTCAGATGCAGGGATGTATATCAATCGGGCCAAAACATTTCAGTTCAGTTGGGTTTCACCGGAGAAGAGCTATGGTCACCCACAGGTACAAGGGCTGCTTTTTCCACACCATCAGACCATGTCTGAGCCTCTACAATGAAATTATGCCAATGCTCAGGCTCCTTTAGTTGTACTAAATGAGGTACAGTAGTTTTTTTATGACTAATTTACTTCAAGATCATTTGTGGAACAAGCTTATCCACAGAAATAGCAAGATGCATTAAACAAATTATTGGTTTAAAGGTTTGGAGATGTTTGAGAGCTATGTACAGTTAGAGAGTATGATGTGTGTACAGTGTTGCCTACAACAGGCTGAATAATAATCCTTTAAAAAGCTTCAGCTACAGCATTTCTAAGCAAGTGTAGTGCTGCTTTACAGAATACCTTTTGTCTTTGACCTGTCAGTAAAATGCCAGAACACTTAAATCAGATGGTATAGTAAGTCTCAAGGTAATACTTAAAATTCTTTGTATTTATCACAGGAGCTCCTGTGTTCCAGGTGCTTCAACAACCAGTTTTGTGGGACAGCTCTACCCCTGTACACACCATCATGGCTGTGCCAATTCCCACAGAGGTGCTGCAGCTCCCTTGGGGTCCTTGGCTTCATAAATCATGATTTGAGCCATGGCCAGTGCTGTCCTGGGGACAGCCATCCATGAGGCTGGCGGGAGAAATGTGGAGCTGGACTTACTGGAGTTGGGGCAAGTCATGTCCCTTCTCTGTGCAACAAAAAACCACTAAGGTCTATAATCGTATAATTGTTAAGATTGGAAAAAACCTCTGAGATCATCATGTCCAAATGTCAACCCAGCACCACCACATATTCACCACTAAACCATGTCCTCAAGTACCCTATTCACATGTTTTTTGAATCCGTTCAGGAATAGTGACCACTTTCCTGGGCAGCCTGTCCCAGGGCTTGATAACCCTTTCCATGAAGAATTTTCCCTTAATAACTAATCTAAACTTCTCCTGGAACTCAAGGCCACTGAGGTCAAGGGGTTTCCTGAAGAGTGGCCATAGATTAAACCATGAAGAAGACTAGAGCTGTCTTCCAGAAGTCTTGTGTGACAAAGAAGCTGCAGGTGCAGAAATCAGGTGCTGCTCAGTGCAGGCAAAGGTGAAATAACCAGCCCCAAGCACAGACCCTGTGACGGGAGCAGCTGCTGACGGAGGCATTTGCGCAGCTCTTGGCAGGATGTGAGTGGTAATTTATTAATCTCTTTTGAGCAGAAACCTGTAAGACCACCAGTTAGTGCACAGCAAGAAAGTCAAAGCAAAGCTATTATGCCATAAGATAACAAACAAAACCTCGTGACTTCTCTTTTTGATTGCTATCTATACATGGTCATAGCAAGGAGCAGCATCACTGCTTTGTCAAACAGATACTACAGCCCTACAAACAGCCCCCAAGACCACCAGAAAGGTTGAGGGTAGGGCATAAATAAAGGACATTTCCTCTTAATTTATGAGGAAAATACTGAAACTGTCCACTGAAGCTTTGAAAGAGTTAAAGAACTGGAGACCTGATAACACTGATATATTGCCACACTTCCAAGGAGTAAGAGAGTGCTATAATAGAAAATATGGGCAGACTGCAGAACTCAGAGCAGCTTCACAAAATAAAACAAACAGATCTAAAAAGTATTTTTTCAGGCAATTAAGTCAAGAATATGGAAGGAGTACTGCCTTGTTTCTGAAGGGAAGACTAGAAAATAAATTGAAAATACTAGAAATTGTCTCTGAATCAGGACCAAATTCCACAGCTCAGGAGACCCCTTCTACTGACTTTGTGGAAAGTAATTTACTCCACAAATTCAAATGTAATGTCCTTCCTTAGACCCAAATGAAGGTTCACCCCACCTGGACTGCAGGGAGCTTCCCAGCTCCAGTTCATGCTGAAGGGCTTATTCCTCACAGATCAGAAGGGGGGGAAAGAGGGGATAGGGGACTTGTGCCAACCTTGAACCATGGCTGGGACCTGATCCTAGAAAAAGAACACAAGAACCATGATCCCCTTCCTGAAAGGACGCTCAAACACACGGAAAAAAGAATGAATACCATGTCCTTAAATACCTGCAGCTCTTTGGAACAACTGGAACAAAGATCAGGAGTACGACCCTCTGCTCTTCACATAACCAGTTCCCATTGCAGACCACGCTTGTTTCACTTGTAGTAGGAAAAAACATTTCCTCAAGTACCCTTTCTTTGCAAAACTATTCCTTGTTTTGCAAACCAGAACCTTCCCAAGCAACATTTCCCTGCAAGCCCAAGCAGGAAGGGTCTGGAGGAGCTGAGCAGCAGAAAATATGGCTTGCTGAACACTTTATTGGCAGTAGGATAAAAGTCTTTTACAATCCTTTACAAGTGAATGGGGAAAACTCAGTAACGTTCACTATCATTACTGAGTATAGTTATTAGCTTTGAACATTTTCTAAAGTAAGCCTGCCATTACGACGAATGTCTCATTAATGGTAGGAATTTCCCAACTGAAGCATTAAAAATCCTGCAATGCCTGCATCACTAGCTTACTTGGAAGGCTCCTTCATCCTCTCCAGCTCCACGTCACAATGATGAGTGCCACCTTCAGCTCCATTAATCTGCTCCACATCCACCCTTGAGCCTTTCCCATCGTGATTCCTACTCTCCACAAAGCCTCTCATGGCTCTGCCTGTGTGGGTCCTTTCTGTCTGCAGACATAGAGGATCTCTGCACTAATCTGGAGTGGAGCAGAACAATGTTAGAAAAATTATATGACCCCCACAACTGAAGCTCTATGTAAGGAAAAGACAGCCAGAAAAAAACTGGGCAAAACTAGGCTCTCCTGAAAATACAGCCCAATTACCACCCAGATTTTGTCCAAGCTCCACAGCTCCTGCCTCTTCCTCAGCCTGCTCCTGCAGCTGCCCATAAAAATATCCTGAAAACTCCCTTTTCCATATCCCAGCTCACTACTGCCTTCACGTGTTATCATTTATAATACACCAAAATGACACTATCCAAAACAACAGAGTAGGTGGCTCCTAACAGATGTGATCTACAAGTCAGGACTTTGAAACTAGAGGTGTCCTCCATAATGAACACAGAAAAAGTCAGAGGTATCCATCTGACTTGTGGAGGCAGTGAAAGCCCAAAGCAATCAAGGTATTAATTTAAACCCCTCAGTCAGATGTCCTGGATTAGGTGTGATGAAAAACGGGTACCTCAGGACACACATCACCTTTCTGTAAATAAAAGTCATTTTTTCCATTACAAAATGCAATAAAAGTAAATAAATATTTTATAGCCCTGAGGGGAGCTGGCATTTTTTTCTCTCCCTGCTAGGGTGAAGCCAGCTTTGTGCTCCCTGTTTCAGTACAACAGAAGTAAGTATTTTCAGTACTTGTATATGCTGTCCATGAAATCCAAGTTCATACCAAGTGTTTACCAGCATGTATCACAGAAAGGGTCAGCATTAGGGATAAATTACAATGACTTATTGAAGGATTTAACATTTTATGTCTGTAAGTCATGATTCCTATTTACCATAGCTTGACTTTTAATTTTAACCTGATAGTCAAAACTTTAATTGAGACAGAGGCATCACTGAGCCTCTGCCCTGGTAATACCACTTGGCAACACCAAAGACCATTCTGCCCTTGAAATGACCTTGGCAAAGTAACTTCTATGAAAATAACTGGGCTTCCCAGGTTCTTCCCAAAATAACAGAAATACATCTTCTGTAATGTAATTTAAGAACTAGCTACTAGGCTGAGGGTAGTTTTGATTTTATTGATATTAGTTTAGTGAACACTATATATTGTAAAACTGATAGAGTGGGAAAATTACTTCACTAGATTATCAAATTTGATGGAGCTGGTAGCTGACTGCAAATGTAAGTATGGGAACTATCACCTTAGGAGGTACTCACTATTTCATTGTGGATTTTTTAATGTTTGATATTCAGAACAACCTAAAACAGTGGCCCTGAAAACAATAAAATATGCTTGTGCAATACTGCCATTTATGTGCAGTTACACTTCATTATCCCTGTAATCTAACATGGTGGCTCAAAACGAGAACACGAACATTTTCTGAGTGATTTAACAGGATGTTTTAATGATGTATTGAAAATGAACATTGACCCTATGTAATAGGTGCTAAACTGACACTCTTAAAGCACTCCATCCGTTTCACTCAGCCTGACTATCCTCCTTAAGTCATTGCTGTGTCATTTTTATGATGCAAATCCATCTATTGAGACTATGGGACTGTGAAATGTCATAAAAAAGGCAGTAAGAAAAAAAAATTAACTTGCAGGTGGCGAGTATTAGCATTTCAAAAATGTTCTGTTGCATTACACTATTATTCCATCTCTGTCAAGGGGCAACAAGATTCAATTCTCACCTTGAACAGCCAGTGTTGTTGAATGCATTAGCTCAGAGCATGAGGAGCTCCTGTGCCAGCTGAAGGACATTTTAAAAATAAAGGTAAAACATATTTAGGACTAAATTTGATAGCACACAAGGGTCAGCCTCCCCCTCAGAGGACAAAACCACATTTCTTTCTTCTCTTCCCTGTTGTGTTCCTTAGCTCCCAAATTAAAGCCTTGAAACTTTTTGCTCACTAGGAAAGCTGAAATAAAAGGCAGAGGGTCAAGGAGTTAATTGTAATCCTAAAGGCCATGCTCTCCAGCTGGCAGGGCTCTCTGCTGTTTATGCAGCGCAGACCGAGGACATCAGGACAGCACAAAAGTGGGTCCCTTCAGCTCATTTCTAAATCCAGCTTTAAGCTGAAGTGAGATACCTGACTCCAAGTGCAGCCCAACTGCCAGGTTTATATCCAGTACAGCAAAACATCCAGTAATAAACCTTCACACTGTAGTACTAATAAGACTTTTTTTTCTGTAGCAGGGACTAAACAGTGGGCATTTTTCTAATCTTGTTACCACAAGCTGCTGAGCAATTTTTCACACAGTTTCCAGAAAGCAAATGAAACCTACAAATTCATTTTCAGCAGGTTCCTGGCATGGAGCATTTCAGCTCCAATGGATTTGGTTTGGCAAAGGTGGAACTGGAAATAAAGTCTTTATGGGAAGCAATGAGTGGATTCTGCTCCCAGCCTCATGCTCAAGGCAAATGGGCATCCACAGTCCCACAGTGGGTGGGCAGGAGTGGAAAGTTTCATCTTTTTCCCAAACTCTTCTCTTTTCTTGCCTCATTTGCCCTTTCATAGCTCCCTCTGAAACCATATTATAATTTCAAAGCCTTCTCCCTCTCCACCTCCTATGAAGTCCTCTCCTCCCATCTCAAGTTCTGCATCTCCTCTCTCCATGACCAACGCTCAGTCCATTCCACTAAAGCCATCATAGGCTGAGAGAGCTGGGGTTCTTCAACCTGGAGAAGAGGAGGCTCCAGGAAGACCTTAGAGCCCCTTCCAGTGCCTAGAGGGAGCTACAAGAGAGCTGGACAGGGACCTTGGACAAGGGCACGGAGTGACAGGATAAGGGGGAATGGCTTTAAACTGAAGGAGGGTGGATTTAGGTGTTATTGAGATACTTAGAAGAAATTCTTCCCTGTGAGGGTGCTGAGGCCCTGGCATATGTTTCCCAGAGAAATGATGGCTGCCCCATCCCTGGAAGTGTTCAAGACCAGGTTGGGCAGGGCTTGGAGCAACCTGGGATAGTGGAAGGTGTCCCTGCTCATGGCAGGGATTTGGCATGAGATGAGCATTAAGCTCCAAGACACAACATCCTGCAATTCTGTGATCATCAAGGAGGCAGCTGGACCACAGGACCCATTGCTCTCCTCTTGGATCCAAAGCCCCCTGCTGCTCCTCCAGCTCCAACAGAGGAAGCTTCAGAGATCTGAACAAGGATTCAGTCTGTTGACAACCAGGGGCTTGGAGCTATTACCACTGCTCACAATCCAATTTATTTTACTTATTTCTTATTGCAAATGTGGCATATGATGATTTTCAAGTTTTTGAACTGGTAGCCTCTGATGTTCCCAGTATATGAATATGTGAATTCCTGTATCTATAGATGCACACATGGTTACACACTCCTAAAGCACATGTCAGTTTAAGCACTTCCCCATAAACCTGTTCAATTCCCAGATGGAAATGCACAATAAACACTTTTGCTTTGCCTTTTTGTGCAAGAACTGACTTGGGAATGATTCACTTCTATAGTAAGGAATTTGCAAAACACATTTTAACTGTTTACTATATCAAACAGCTTAAATTATGACTGCATTTTATCCTTCCATTCACAGAAGGCTGGCTCTTCCTTCACAGGCATTCATCTCAGGGATTCTGAGTGTGCTGCTTCTCCCATGACTGGGAGCAGGAGTCTTCAGTCAGCAATTTCTCTCTTGGAACAGTTTTTATTTCAATGGATTCTGGAGTACAAGTTACTCAGCAATAAATAAGAGCTAACCAAGCTGGGACAATTAAAGATCAATTAAGGCACAATAAATTTTATAATAGATTGTGGCAACAGAAGGTTATTGTGCTTCTTGGCCTAAGGACTGAACCTCATAGCACTGGAAAAGTCGATGTTTTCCTGGACTACTCAATGGAAGATGGTCTACTTGGTTACAGTGCAGAGGTAAAAGGTAAAGAAGGAAGGTGGAGGGTGGAAAGAGAAAAGTATTCTCCATGCTGTGCCACTAGCACAGTACATTGTCCTTGAGTTTCCTAAGGGATGCAGTTGAAGTTGTGCCCTTTACTCCTACTGAAGTCAAGCAGGAAAGTCCATTTCAGGACCTACATAAATATAAAATACATATCTCACATATAAAATCACTGACTTCAAAGGCAGTTGCATCTCTGCTAACAATAAGCTGACAAGGTACCAAGCACAAAGCAGGTTCAATGGGCAGTGGGATGTTTTTCCTACCTGAAGCTTTCCCAGCAAATGCTTTACCTGCCAGTTATTAGCATGATGAGTGACTGAATTGTATGAGCTCTGCAAAAGCATAGGGCAGGGCTGTTTAAATGAGTCATCAAATCTCCAGGGCAAACAAAAGTAATCTCCACCACACTGCAGTCAGCCTGCTGGCTAACTACATCCCCTGGTGCTCAGGTAAGTCACCCAGGGAGAGTCACCAATGCACATAAATGAGTTTAACTAATTCACCAACACCAACAAAACCCTCTCACTCACTCCAGAGGATTTTAGCTCTGATGCTGAGTTCCTTCCCAGTACCCAGAGGAAACTGGGAAGGAACTAAGGTTTTACCATGTGACCATTACCTGTGTATTCTGGTAGACTTATGCAAAATATATTATATAGCTAATGACTGTACTTAAGGTGGCCCCCAGTACAGCTGTTGTTGGGAAGAAATATTTAAAACTGACAACAAACACTTCATGCACACATCAGAGGAGCTTTATGACACCACAGAGCCAAACAACACCAAATTACCTGCCCATTCTTGAGAATCAACAGGACATATATACATTATGGGCTTTTTACCCAGCACCAGATCGTAGTATTTCAGATGACTTAGGTTTTAAATATATTTTAATTATCCTAATATTCTTATTATTGTAATATATTAATAAGATATGAGATGGCAATTCAATTAAAATTTAATCTGGAGGTAATTTATTTCATTCTCATTACTAATGGTATATTGTAGCCTTGTTGGCATTTTCATACGCCATGCAACTTGCAGTACTACCCCAGAAAAATATAAATTATATTTTATTCCTTGACAGTGATTGGAGGAGCTGGATAAATCTTGCTTTGCATTTTTTCTGCCCTGTGCTGAGGGAACATTTTAACTCGGAGTTTGTTAATGTATCAGCATCACCGTGCTGGGTGATGCACCCAGGACCAACATGAGGATGAAAGCAGAGTGGACGGACATCGGGCCCTCCTAGTCAGCTTCATAATGACCCCAGGGAACAGCAAGATGTGTAGGCAATAATAATAATAATATTAGGATGATAAAATGGTATTTAAATATTAAATGCTTTAAAGCAGTAATGGGTAAAAGGCCTTCAGCAAGTTATTCCAAGATTTTCAAAAGTCTTCTGGTTATACAGGGGGCTAAGGGACAAAGTCGAAATTGAAGATAGGTGCCTGCTAGGAAAAGGCTGCTGACAGTAGTCCAGCTGTGATAAGCCACAGCAGCAAATCTGCCTTGTCTGTGTGCCATTTATAGGGCCATAAAATGAGCTTTGCTGCTACAGATTATACCAGCCCTCAATGAAATACCTATCATGGCAAAACACAAATGTGCTGAGTCCAATGCATCAATGCTGGGGTTATTTCAGGTATAAAAATATTACAAAAAACCTTCTACCCTGGAAGCGTGGAACCTGTCCTGATCAGTGTTCTCTCTCACTGCAATGAAAAATTACCAGTTTCTGTGCCTGAATAACTTTACATAAATTACAGAAAGAAGCAAAGTGTTGTTTTTAATTCTACTTAGAAAGTCAATGGCATCACACCATGTCCTTCAATGCTGGCTGGACCTCCATGGACATGTGGAGATTGGACAGAGGGGTGAGCAGTATCTTTGGTCCCTGATTTTGAGAACACCAGGTTGCAATCACCCAAAATTTCCACTTAGTCATCAGCAATGCACATTGCCTCTTCATCCTGAGAGTGTGACTGACCTGTGCAGTGACTGCCTCGTGTGACAACGGCCTTGTGTGACAATGCCTCCTGCTCCTCCCCGGGACCAGGGGGCACAGAGCACCTGACAATCTCACAGCACACAGGGAAGCCAGCTGCATCCCACATCAGGTTTGGAGGGTGAGGATGTTGCACAGCTTGAGCAACAAGATGCACACACTTGCTGTTCTTAACTGATGAAGGGCACTTCACGGTAATTTGCACTAGATATTTAAAAAATGCATGTTAATGAGTTTCTCTAAGTTGGAATCTTGCAGGTGTCAGGAGAGAACCACATGGTTTGAGCAGAACAGTGTTATTTCTGCTGCTGCGGTTTAGACACAAGGTTAACCAGATCTCCTCCCCGGCCACCTCCCGCCTGCTGTGGTGACCAGGGCTGAGAGATTTCCCTGCTCTTTCCTAATTAGAGGCAGATAATCACTGTGACAATGATAAATGTTACTGAACACAGTAAATTTAATATTACAAATATTATACTGTGGTTTTTACTGCTCTGTCATAGCCCTCTGTGGCACATTCAGCACTTAGATTATGAATGAAGGTTTTAAAGATTTTCCTTGTAAAAAGCAACAAACCCCAGAAAAGGTTACTCCAAGGCTCAGAGATCTAAAGCAGAGTGCTGCTTAAGCAGAGTACACCTCCAACTTTCTGGTTATATGTCTTGCATCATGTTTAAATTCCAGCAACATACATAAGGCAGTGATTCAGCATTAATGCCCTGCTGGGTATTACAGATTTATTTTCATTTAGTCTGCATGAATACAAAGAAACCCCAAATCCAGGATCAAATTTTGCATATTACTTGATAGGTAAATTACAGATTTTTGGAGGGTATTTTTCTTAATTACACAGCCATGAATAAAATGATTTTATAACAAAAAGGGATGCAAGATCCCCCACAGCATTTGAGTAATACTGGTGTGATGCACTGGTGTTTTGCATCCCACAAGAAGGCTGTGGATTTTTCCTATAGACATACTCAACCCATATCAGAGAAGGATAAACTCTCTCCAGTTGTTTGCACACAAAAAAGCCAGATGCTGCCTTGCACAGCCCATGAAAGACTGGGAGAAGTGCACACTGAGGAAAAATGGAGTAAAACTCCAGGAAAATAGCATCCAGGATGGGAAAGGGAAGTACAGATAATGGTTCAGTAAGGAAAACATCTCAAAATCCTCTCCTGGATGGAAAACAGGACAAAGCATGGTGTTACTTTTACAGCACTGTATCAATACCCACAGCAGGGATCAATAATATTTAATTAACTAGCAGCATTAGAACTCTAAAATTATTAAAGTTAAGGTTTCCCATTAAATATGGGCAAGGGCACACTTGCAGGAGTACAATGCCTCTCACTGCTTGATGTTCCCACCTTAATAATCCTAAATATTCACTTTTCTATCAAAATCCTTGAATCATAGCTAAGCACTGATTAAGGGACCAGTTTATGTCCTTCTCTACATTATAATGCCATGTATTAGACTGCTGGAAACAGAAATGGTTACTCAGAACCTTGTTAGGCTCTGTCAGTGTTACATACAAGTTTGATTTCCCAGACCCTAAGTAGTTTATTTCCTCTGACCAGCACTTGCACATGGGTTAGCAGCATGAAGGATCAACAGGAAAACTACATCAAATCTTAGCAGTTATTTCCTTTTTTACTGTAGGTACACTATTAATTTAGGTACACTTGTTGGAAGGGACTATACATGCTACTTGAATGGACAATAAGGTACTGTTTAAATTGACAGCTCTGTATGTGGCTCATATAGAATAGAATAGAATAGTCCAATTTTAAATTATAATAATTTAATGTAGACATTACCCAAGCAAGTTTCACATTTTAATAGTTATCTCTTCATTTTACATTACTGCAAGGTAAGATGCACAGATGTTATCTACATGCTATCTAAACATGATATTTGAATAAAATCCCCTTGTGACAAACGTGCACTGCAAGTTGGTGTAACTGAGAAAACATCATCAGATCGATTCCTCACAAGGCCAAGTCCATATGTGGTATCTCTTTGTCCACAGTTTTGCATTTTTAACTGTGGTACATCATTAACCCCCTCATTGTTGCCTTTTTACAACAGCAGTGAAAGTGACCTACCAACTGCATTCATTTGAAGTCTCATTTGCTTATTTTCTTAGGAAAATAGAAGTTTCCTGGTCAGTACAGCCCTCCAAGTGAAATATGCAGCACAGAATGAATCCAGCAATGCCAACAGCAGGAGTGGAGCAACCCCAGGTCGCCAAAGAACATACATGGTTGTTCAAATTATGGTTTGATTTTAAAGTTTTAAGGAATTTCCCAGTTAAGTTATACACATACAAAATATACCAAAAGGCACTGTTACACTTTGGGATGGAAGATAACAGTACGAACACATCTACGTATCTTTTACTTAGGAATATATTTGCAAAATAATTATGTGGCAGGAAAGCTAATGTAATTAAAAATAATGCAATACAAATTGTTGAGGAAATTTAATAATCTATGCACACCTTATTTCCTACCCCATTGGAAGTGTTTTTTTCTTGATTAAGATCCTGTCGGTGCTGAGAAAGTTTTTAGCTGGAAAAACCTCAGCCCTCTGGTGTTCTGTGAGAAGTCTTTCTTTCCCATATACACTAGCCTAAACAATGTCACTGCTAGGTAAACTGTTCTTACACCTGCATTTGTTTTTCTCTGATAGAGAATACCACTGTTAGGAAAACAACTTTCTGCTAGGTGCTAGATTTTTGGGTCTGCCCCTTGGGGGTGGCTAGCCTACAGAACCAATGGCGTTGTGACAAGTAGCACGTTTGCAATCTACCTTATAAAATCCCTTCTGAGAATTAGTAAAGCGCGGACTTCTGCCTGTCTTTCATCCGGAGTCAGTGTGGTTCTTTTCTGCATACTGCGTCAAGATCCAGATGGCACAAGGTTTGCAAATAAACCAAAACACACAGCACTGGTATTTCAATAAATAGCATGATACAGGAATAGTACTTTGGGACTATTAATAGTGTTAAAACAAAAATATTACATGTCAGTATTCCATTTTTTTCTGAAGTGCTTTAATGATTTCCAGGTTGTCTGTGATTTTATCTTGCTCTTTTTTTGCTTAGCTACCACTTTGTACAAGATAGGTATTAAATACGTGACTCTCCAATGAAGTCCCTGCCTAGCACAGAAAGATGTTCACTTAGAATTAGTGAACTTAGTTCACTTAGAATTCAGTTTTCCTTAGACAGCAAAAGAAGCAGGAGGGCACAGCAGCATCCTCAGACTCATTTGTGCTATCCAGTTCAGAGTGTAATTTTTTACCCTATCAGTCCTACTGGCAAAAGATCTCTCAAGTTTATACCACCCATACTGGTAAAAAAATCACTGATACTGAAGGAGACCACTTGCCTTCACTCCCCATGGCAGGTTTTAGCCCCAGGCAGCTTTTCCCACTCTTTGCAAGAACAGTCTTGCAGTACTGGCTCTTCCACTCCTCAGTGTAGCAATGAAATGTTAAAAAGGTCATCTTGGCTGTAGTAACTCTGCCATGTCCTTCAGATGTGCATGCCCCTTCCAGCCTTTGAAGGTTTTTGAATTTTAAATTACTACAAGCCAGATTTTATTGAACAGAAGGAATTACAGAAGATTTTTAAGAAGAGATTTTATGAGATTTACAAAGGGACCACAACCCACTGGAGAAATGGGCCACCAGGAACTACATGAAGTTGAGCAAAGAGAATTGCCAAAGATGGCATAAAGGATGTTCCTTCTCACAGGACTGAAAGACCTGACTTTCTCAACCCAAAGACTTGTGCTCTCTTTGGACAGCTTCAAGAAGACACAGCTTAGTTATGGACTCAGGGCAGCTGCTGACAAGCTCTGAGACCTTGTGTTCCCTTTTCCACAGGCAGCTTTGCCCACATTAGGACCCACTCCTTCACCAAGAGAGAACAATGCTTTTGTCCAAGCTTGGAGCAAACTGATGTGGTTGAAAAAAGAGGAGGTGTATCCAAAGGTCTCAGTATGCATTTCAGATATGCAGTAAATTTCCCATCAGTGACTCCATCCATCTCTCTCTTGCCATAGAGCTGTGCATTGTTTACAGATAAATGAGGATGAAATGTAAACTCCTCTCAGATGACGAAGATATATAGGCTGTCTCAGTGGGGCTCTGCAACAATCATTTATATAAAACAACAGCCTGTGAATGGATGGAAGAGCAGCTACTTCTACTTTGTGGAGACACTCTTCCCTGTCTGATACAGAAATATTATTACAACAGAGCCCAGCTGGAATTGTTCATAAAGTTCAGGATTTTATCTCAAGTGCACCAGTCTAATTTCACAGATGTACACGAGTATATGAATTTCTGCACAGATGTGACTGTAGCCCAATGATACTGAATTTTATTAACAAGAGGTTCTAAACCAGCAATTTTACTATTTGTATTCCTGCAGGAATGGTATCAAACGTTGTCAACATGAATCAGTTGGTTGATCTGTAGATTTTTGTTGATGAAGAATTCAGTCATCTTTCACTGATGAAAGTAAAAATGTGCATCCTGATCTCATCTGCTGAGCATTGTGCTCCACATGCTCAGCACCTACTACCAGATGTAGGGACTGAGATTTGGGCAGCTATGGACACTCATGGATTAGGGGAGGGAGCACTGGAAAAGGCCTATGGGAGGACTGTTGGAGAGGTCCCATCAGAAAAAAGGGTGCATAACTTAAATAATCGGAAACTGAGTCCATCTCAGAACTTCAGGAGAAAGACAAGCAGGATGTTAAATAACCAAACTGCCATCTCTCCACTTTTCCTGTTGCAAATTGAGAGCTTTCCATGACAGCCCCATTATTAATGCTATAAATCTGTTACACATTTTATTCAAACATGCAGACAGGGATCCACAACCCTTGTGACAGGTAATTTTCTTTAAGGGACTTAGAGGAAAAACCTTGTAAATCAGTTTACCATTTGAAAAAGGTAAAACTCTCAGCTTGAGATGAAATAACTTAAATTATCTTTCTATGTATCTTAGATTGGTGAAGAGTTGTGGGTTTAAGAATTGGGCTGAGATTTTATTAGTGCCTGAGACACTGAGATAGTTTTCTGCACTTGAGTGCTCTCTATGCTTTGAGAGAAGATATCCAAAATAATTTATCACCCATAATGTTTGCAGCAAGCATTTGTTCTCATTGATCCTTTTCAAGCACAAATGAAAAATAAAGATGTGAACATATTTTTCTGACACGTGCTTTTCTTTTCTTTCCTTTCTGATCACTGAACAAAGAAATCTGATTCCTCTCTTCAGTCTGCAGAATAAACCCCTGAACACCAGGATTTCATACTTGAAGACGGCACAGCTCTTCATCCTGGGCTGGAATAAAGACATCCTGGGCATTTTCCTTGCTTGTCCCCAGGTTTGTACTCCCAGAACCTACACCTGGTTTGCAAACTTAATCTGTGAATGGCACTCACACACCTACAGCTTGGGTCTGTCTCCAAGTGTACCACAGCAGAAGATCCATATACTGAGGCACTAGACAGGATTTGTTTTTTGTTTTTTTCTCCTAGATCTGGCTATTTATCCTCATTTTGCTATTTACTTTTTAACATCATTTTGATTTTTATGAAACTTCAGGGACGCCCAAGCACTTCTCCATCTCCCACTGAGAAGCCACTTAAAATCTGCTCCCATGCTTCTGAACTCCCATCAGGTAGTTATATATTCTCGAATGTTTAAATGAATGTGACAACATGATCTGTATTACTTGGTGGTGTCCTCTAACTCTCCAGAGAGCAAAGAGTGAGGACCAGCAAGATGTTCTGGTTTTCAAAACTATATGTAAAATTAATCCAATAATCATGCTACAGTAAGAAACAGCTTGGCAGGCAGAGCCAGGCAGGTTGCAAGAAAAAATGGACATAAACCCATGATCTTGAGAAAAACACAAAGTTTGTTCATTGCAGAGTATTCCTGTCTCCAAAACAACTCCCAGACACATCACCAGCCATCACCTATGGTCAGAACTTGGATGGGCCATTAGGGACCATCTGTTTTTTTACCTTCTGCATAAAACAGTAGGGGTAGCTACACATCACGATCTCAGCCTCACAGTAAAGAAGAACAACTTTCCTTTCAGCAATTAAATTTGTGGGTTTAAATGGAAAATGGAAAAGTAAAACCTTCTCCAGCTCAGCACATGCCCGTGGAACAGCTCTGCTCTCTGCAGTGTCATTTTACATTCATGAAATAAATGAAATATGTAATTGGAAAACTTGAAATGAATTTTAAACCCATTAGCAACAGCATAATATTTACTCTAAATGACAGTGTTTCTTATGAGATAAGAAAAACACACAGGGTCCTATGGCAGTGGCACTATTCTGGAATGAATGAGTAGGGAGGAAGCAGCTGTGGGTTACACTGCAGGCTCTAACCATCAGGGCTGGGATGAGGAGGAGAAAACAGCTTGCAATCCTTACCTGGAAAAGAATTCCTTACCGAAGAAAAAAGCAATTTCTTTCTACAGGTTCTACAGCACTTCATTTATGAAATAGCAATGCCACCAGATTGACAGAGAGGGTTTTCAGTCTGTCTGCAGAGCTCTTGCCTCTGCATCACCAAACGTTTCTAACAGAAGATGTGATAGAGACACTTGCAAATAGATCCACATTTGTGTAGAAGGTTTAAATAGGCTGACTTGAAATAATATGGAGGATTGCTGTATTAACATTATGAATTTTTAAAGTACCATAAAAATGTACACACACAAATTATATATATATATATATACACACACACATACACATCCATAGACAAATTGCCATGCTGCAGCTGGCTATAGAGCATAAGTATTAATTCAGACATCCAGAAAACTAGAACTTACCACTTCCATTGCTGATCCTCACATAACACAATCAATCTGTTGCCTGATACAACAAAAGAGGTTTAAACCACTTTTTGTCCCAGTCACAGTAACTATTTTTGGTGTCCAAAGTAGGCCAGGAGGAAAAACAAGACTGGGAGATGGAGAAAGAAATCTCAAAAAAGCTGAGATCTTACAAGTCATCTCAGAGTAGGAGTCTTTGGTCTCCAGTCCTGTGCCAGTGGGGAATACAGTGCAGTCAATTCAGCACACACCAATAATCCAAATAACACTATCCAAAAAACCCCAAGGGGAGTGCTATTCTCAGAATACCCTGTCCAGTGCCAGCCACTATCATTTAACCCCATCTCTTCAGGATTATGCTTTCTCTCCCCCCTGCTCAGCCCTGAATTAGATATTCCTGTCTAGCACAGACAAAAACCCAACACTCATAGTTCAACAAAGTGAACTGATAGTTCAACACTGATAGTTCAACAGACATTGACTCCACTGCTGTCGTGTTATTTACCAGGTATGGGCTGTTACAACACCATATACAGAATCACATGATGCTTCTCTCAAAAACAGAGGATCCCTGCACACTAACCTATTCTTAGATGTCAGGAAACATCTTTCCTAAACTGTCAATCCCCTGTTCAATGTCCGACTGAAAGCCACAGGCTGAACTTCTCCAAAAGAAATGCATAACTATCCTCATTTTCTAAGAAAGAAGTCTCTGCCAATGTCCTGTGAGGCACCACCTGGTCCTTTGGCAGCTCCCAGGAACACATGCTGAGCCCCTAAATTGATGCACAGAGCATCCAGCTCTGCTCCTTCCCCTGATCCTCATAAATCCCTTTGAAACTTGTGAAGAATATGGTCCTGCTGGGACTTCTACTAACCACCTTCTCTTAATCTTACAAGATTTTTCACACTATACAAGCTACTGCCACAACATTTATGTCCCACAATAGTTAAAAGAGTAAAAATAGTTAAAAGTAGAAAAGGATGGTGTCATGTTGAATGAGACAGGATTTGAATCTTTATCTAGTTTTTAGTTCTGATATAAGAATGCTTCTAAGATTCCTTTCCTGCAGCTTCACAGTCATTTTCTTTCATGTAAAATATTTGCAAAAGAACCCCACATGCTGCTTACTAAATACTATCTCCCACTGAACCAGGGCATTACCAACAGCCCAGTGCTGTGTGTAGAGCAGTGGATGTGATCACCCTGCTGGAAATAGTGCACATTTATGCCATCCAAAGAAGGAACTAACAATCCCACTAATTACATCAGGTAATGAATTTTAAGATATTTGTAGTTATGTACTGTGGTGTTTTCTGCAGGTCAGACCACCTGGTAAGAGAGTGAGGATTAGCAGTGATGTACTGGGAACACTGGGATCCTCTAAGTGGTGTACACTTGTAGCATCTGTCAAATGATCAAGTGATGTGCCCATGAGTAAATACACACCAGCTCACATGATGGACGGGACAGTCTCCAGAAAGGGTGTGACAGGAGTGTCAGAGCCAGCAATGCCAAGTACATGTGAATTCTGCTGTTGTGTATCAGAAATAAACCCCACTACACAATGACACCCAAACGTGGAGCTCAAGGAACCCCCAACTGAGTCTGACAAAAGAAAGAGGTGTAAAATAAAATCTGTCTCTTCTGAAAAGATCTCTGACCTTTTAGACTGAGAAGAAGTTTGGATATTTGGGTTGCATGCAGAAACAAGAAGACACAAACTGTACATTTGCATAAAGAGGTAGGGATATTAGGAGATAAAAGGGGAAAGGCTAAGGCAAGCCATATTTGTAAAAAACTCTCATTTTTTTCAAATTAAAAATATATTTTAATCTTTTAAATTAGATCTGGTTTATGGGTGATGGGCAGTTCATGCTCTATACTCCTACTAATAAATATTCCACAATAATGTTAAAAAGAAAGGAGGAAGACACATGCTCCAGGGCTGCATCTGAATTTCTAAAATTTAAGACTAAATCAATTCTCTGTTTACAGCAATCAGCCCATTCCTGGAGGGACAGAAGTGTTCTAGTAAACTACAGCTGACACACACAATGAACAATTCAATTTCTTCAAGATTCAATAAATGATAATCTGAAGGGTGAAGTTCCCATTGCTGACAGCTGCCAGGTGAGAAAAGGAATTTGCTTTTATTAAAGACAGAGAGGAAACCAATAGGTTTTTATTCAGTGGGATCCAAACAAATATATGCTGACAAGTTTTACATTTTGGAGGGTTTTTCTGTTGTTAATTTTTGAGTATTGTCTTGGTTAAGTTTTCTTTTTTCTGTGAGGTTACAAAACTACAATGCCAGGTTGGATGGGGCTTGGAGTAACCTGGGATAGTGGAAGGTGTCCCTGTCCATGACAGGGGGATTGGAATGAGATGAACTTTAAAGGTGCCAAGCACTTTTGTGATTCCATAACTTGGCTGTTGACAGTAGTGAGTTGCTGTGCACAACAGATCTCATGGCTTTTACCTGTCATGTTCACTACTGTCTTACAATGAAACTATGGGCCTTTCCACCCAGGTAATCCTATTCCAGGCCTATACAAAGAGCTACTTTTTTACAATCAGGAAACTCATGCAAACATTAGAGTTTTCAAGAATTTTTTCCCTCCACTGCCACAATGGAGAGGGCCTCCCTCATCACAGCCCCTGAGCACCCAAACTGCCAAGCAAATCCCTGCAGAGCTAGTGAAGAAATAAAATACCATGAGGATGGGCAACTTTGAACTACATTAGGCCGTTATTAATGTTAAGTCCATGAAAAATCCATTAAATCCTGTAAAGCTCCATAAATAGCTTGCCAGGCTGTAAGAACAGAATGGTCTAAATACCTTGTGCAGCAATTTATACTCCTGTATAAAAGATTTGGTTTTTTTACGTGTTAAACCTGTGACTAGAGTGATTTAAAACTATGCTGCAAAATACAGTGTTCTTCCCATTTCACAGCTACTAGAAATATAATTTATAAGCTATTAATCTCTAAGAAAAAAGGCAGATATTTTGAAAGTTCTCCAGCAAAGGCTATGTTTGCATCAATTAAAAAAAACTCCCCCACAGTCAAGCAACCAGCCAAAAGCAAACCCCCACTTTGATAATATATAATGCTTGGAAACTGGCACTTCACCCTTTTACACAAAATATTGCTGGACATCTGGAAGTTATTAGATACAGTAATAATTTCTACTTTGCCTCCAGTCTGCATTTTTCCTCTGGGTCACTCATGAAACATTTTTAATCCTATAAACCAGAAGCCTAAATCAAAAAGTATTGATTCCAGGTATCTTTTTTTCTCTCCCTGACTCAAAGCACTCTCTCTGCTGGGCTGGTTCCATGCCCAGCTCTGTTGCATACTCAGACAGGTCCCAGATGTGCAAGCCACAGAATCTTTGGATTGGAAGGGACCCTAAAGATGATCTCATTCCAACCTGCCCATCATGGGCAGGGACACCTTCCACTATCCCAGGTTGCTCCAAGCCCTGTCCAAGCTGTCACTGAACAAGTCCAGGGATGGCACAGCCACAGCTTCTGTGGGCAACCTGTGCCAGGGCCATGACCTTTTTATTTTTACCACCCCAAAAAATTAACTTGGGTGACATGTTACCTTCTTAAAAAAATGTTTTACACTTCACAGACACAGAAATATTTGAAAGAAGATAAAGTTTGAAGGTAGGAGTCACAAAGAAGTCCTAAATCAGTCCTACAGTATTAACAGTAAACAAAAGGCAAAATACCATCATCTGGATGAATGTGAAACTTGGGTAGTTCTCAACCAACTATAAATATTAAAATCCTCATACATCTTCTCACAGTCCAGGTATAAATTATGACTACTTGGCCAAATTCCAGTTTAGTTAATTACAATCTCACATAAAATAATATCCTGTCTAATTTAATTGGAGTATGACATAATAGGGGATTTACATTAATCAGAAAATTCTGGAATAATAATTCATTTAAGGAGCAATTTCATTACAGAATTCTATTAGTGGCATTTTTCACCAAAAATGTAAGCTGTAACCAGAATCTTACTATATTTTTGCAAAAATCTGTCTTTGGGTTTTATACAATTCGCATGCCTGTAGCACTTGAGTATCTTCTATGTGAAATCAATAGCAATATCAAACCCCATAACTGGATAATGAAGCTTCTAAAATGACAACAGAGCTGAGATCTCTTCTCTAGCACCCTTGTTCTCTTCTGCTGTCATTTTAATTTCAAGGTTTTGCTTGTGTGGTTTTCTTGATGTTGTTTTTGTTGGGTTTTTTTACAACAACACAAACACTTGTAAAAGAAGTCTTGCAGAATCTGACATCAGAACTGATGCTTGGAAAGAGTTGGGATTTTCTGTCACAGAGCTTTTAACAAGTGGATCAAACCCTTAAACAGCAACCAAATCATTGCTGAAGCCAAGAGAACAGGGTGATAGGGTGAGAGCTTAATGGAAGGAGGAGAGCACATGTTGGCAATACAAAACTGGAAATTAGTTCACAGCAGCAAAAAGAAGCATGGAAGAGAGTACCTGACATCACTGCCTGTGACAGCTGTGTGGTGGCCAAAGGTGCTTCCCATCTGTTGGTCATGGTGAGCATGACAGCCCTATGTCCCTTCCAGTCAGACACTGGCTGCACACGAGAAAAACTCCACTGACTCATTGCCAGTGCAGTGATGTTACATGTCCCTTTGCATTTAAACACCTCAAAACAGCATCAAGTGCATCAAATGATGTTCTTTGGGCTTGAGGCTATGAGGATGGGCAGATGGATGCCAGCCCTGATTCAGGGCAACACCTGCCTGAAGAATCCAAGCCCGTGATGTTCACTCTGCTTCTGGGCTGCCTGTAACACACCTGACATACAAAACTGGGACTCCAAGCTAAAATTCTGATGCACATAAGGTTATCACCCCTTAATATATCTGGCCAAGGGGTTCCTAGTGCTTCAGGTAGTCGGTCCCTTCTGTGCCTGGCTGAGCACAGGCATCCAGCCTGACCTAATCATAAACCACAAGCTGCATAAAACCCCAGGATTTGTGTGGCTCAAGTAAAAAATGCAACCCAGAAGTTGCTGCTATGGAAAGTTCACAGCTGAAACAAAAGCTTGGTGACAACAGCAGCACAGAGTGTGGTGGGAGTGGCACGGCTCCCACCCCAGACACACATCCTCCCCTTTTATTTAATGCTGGGAAAAGAAACTTTATTATGTGAAGAAGCTTAGGTAATTTCTTCACTGAGGTTAGATGCTTCTTTGACTACACTGACTGCTATCTCCAGCAATAATGCCTTAAATCTCCCTGGGCAGGGTTTGATGGCACAGTAATAAAAATGTCTGTGCCCTGTTTATACCTCAGGTGTTCCCCCTGCAACAGTGATGATGAACATGTTTGATTTTTTCCTATAATGGATACACCCTTGCCTGTCATCCCTATTTGCTCGTGGTTTCCTTCCTTTACTTTCATGGCTGGAAAAGCAGATTTTACAGTTTGCTGGGTGTGGCTGGCATCTCCTGGAGGGTTTGCACACAGCCATCAGCACTCTGGGTCACTGAGGTACCTCCTTCTGCAAGGCTTTCTGCATTTCTGCCCACCTGAAAGGGCATTCAGACCACATCTCTCCAGTGAAGAACCCTGAACATCACTTCTCCATCTTACATGATTACACAGCTCAAATGCCCATCTCAGATACATCAAGTATGACAAGAGGATTCTGGCCCCCAGGGAGCCCAAAGCTCTAATTTAATTTCATTTAGCCTGCAGTCACAAGTTTTTTTTCTTTTCTGTTGAATTATTACTGGGTAGCATTAAGATATATGGCCTGCCAAATATGTTTAAATGACTTTTTGGTCCCCATCATCACCAGGAGAAAGCTAACAGGATCTGTCCAAACTATCTAAATTGAGATGGGAGGGAGCTGGGAGGAGACTGCAGCCTTTAATGAAGCAGTAAAGAAATGAGGCTTTCTAAAGAGATGATAGACACTAAGTAAGTAAATTAAAAAATGGCAACAATGGCCTGAATGCCTGATTACATTGTCACCATAGGCCTATTTAAATCAGTTGTATTTGCTTATTCTCTCTGGTTTCTAGGCAGACATAAGCAATCTTTAAATGATATAGTTCTCTGACTGAAGCAGCTGCAAAAATTGATTAGAAATATAAAGATCTATAGAAGAAGCCACACAGGCCCATAGGTCACCTGTTACCTGCCACCAGAGCAGAATGATGTATCTGAAACATGTGATGAAGGATATGGCAAAAGAAATCTCACCTCAGTCTCAGGACATGTCACACCCTGCAGCTTCTCACCACCGGATGTCCAAGCACAACCAGTAAGAATTTACTTTTTCTTGTGAAATATATACCTTATGTGATTAATTAAGGCCACAAAACCCCGGTAGGAAAGCTGCTGTATTTTTTGATGAGAAAATGGGCAAAGGGAAACAAAAGACACAGGAAACAATCTACTGTCACTGGAATTGTAGAAGCAATGTAATTAAGAAAGAACAGGGAAAACATTCTTGAATTTCCTTGTGCTTCAGACAGCCCACACTCCCACTGTGTGCATTCTTTACCAAAATAGGCACACAGATCCAATCTTTATGCAAGTCTGCATAAAATGGATGGGAAAACCACAGGAAGTTGTTCTACCTGAAATCACTCAAAATAACTGGTTTTAGCTTAACTTCAAACTGCCAGGACATCCCACACCCATATTTAAGTGTCATATTAACCAAAAAGAAGTAATGAAGTAAGAACTGTTCTATACTCATTTAGATTAGTCCAGCCAGGCTGAATCTATCCAAAATGTTCATGGAACCAGATTTCCAACTTTCATTCTTTATTTTCTGCATGAGATCATGCAGAAGTTATGGAGGTACTGTCACACACCACTTAGCACTAAACAAATTTAGATGATTCAAAAATTTCAATCAATTTCCAAGAACACAGGATAGCATCAGACTTCAGTGCACAGTTTAGCTTAATATAACAACACCCAAAGTCAACTGGTTTTCCCAACTTCCAGTTTTCTCTACACCATGTGAACAACCAGGACACAATTCTTGCCCTGAAGATTCTGTGCTGTAAAAGACTTTGCCATCTCACAACATGCACCAATTTAACATAACCGTGTCTGTGTTATTTTTCTCTTTGAGGAGAGAAAATATGGAAAAAGAAAATAGTTTGAATTGTATTTTTATGCAAATGCAGCAAAGATAAACTCTGTGTCCTCTCTTAACATACTTCTGCTTGCCCACAGGTGTCATAGGGAGCTGACTACTGAAAGCTTTTCATGCCTCCAAGAAAGGAATAGACTAAAAGAGAAATTATTTCTCTAAACAGTTCTAAGCAGTCAATTTGTTAAGCAACAATGCAAGTTCCCTCTGCTTGGAGCAACAGAACAATATCAAGAAGGCTGCAAGCTGCCACACAGGCTGCATCAGTATTAATTATTTTATATTACAAGGTCTGGAAGTAGGGAGAGCAAAAGAATTAAATGGAGCTTTATGCTGTCAGCCAGCAAGGGTGCTATTCAGCCTATTTGCTTCTGTAAGTGAAGAGACAGCTTAAAGGGAGATGAATCTTCCTCCCTGGCCCTATGTAACCTCTTGGAATCCAAATGCTCAACAATGAGCAAAGCAGAGCTGAACAATTTGAAACACATCAGTGGTGAGACATGTTTAACCTGGACGGGGTGAACTGCTCAAACCCTTATTTTCAAAAATCTTTCAAGAAATAAGAACAGATGATTAATAAATATCCTGTGAAAAAACATCATGTCCTACCAGGGAAAGTAAAACATGGGTTTAGAAAAATCATTTTTCTCTTACTGTTAGTACAAATGAATACAGGGAGAAGGTAACTTAACAACCACCATCTGAGCATCTGTTAATGCTCATGAAAGAGCATCTCTCAGCACTGGAACTGAAGCAGTTTTGTTTTATTCAAGCAGCAGCCCAAGGTAGGTTGACTTCGGCAGCTAAGATGATGTGAGCTAACAAGGATGCTCTCTGCCTGTGGGAGGTTTGGCAGGACCTTCTAATCAGTGTGTTCTCCCATGTGCCCCCAGGCAGTGAGCTTATTCCTCAGTGTTCCCCTCAGCTGGGACAAAAAAGCATTTTTTACTTCCTTTTCAGTTGCTTTTAATGATATTTAGTGCATTTAAAACTTTTGCCTCTCATGAAATGTGACTGAAACTAGTACACAGACCCAACAATTATAGGGGAGGGGGGAAGGAGAGATGAAGCAAACAGCTACCTGCCAAATGCATGAAAGTGATCAATACTGAAATAGTGCCATCAGATCCCAGACTGAACCTTTCCATATAGCCCATCATGTTGGAGATGAGGGCTTCTTCCCACCTCCTGTAGGAGAGCTTGCTCAGGAAAAAAAGAAAGTCTTTCCATATGTCCTTATTTGCTGTTTCCAGCCAGGTTACATGATGGAAGAAGGCCCATTGTTTGTACTGCCCTGACATGGCAGGGGATGTAAAGGAATGTTTCTGCTTTTAAAAAAAATCCCCTACAAGGGAAGTGACAGGTGGTTCACTTCTATAAATTCAGGTTCATTGATTTAAGGACACAGTGCCTTGGAGCACAGATGCTACTGCATTCCCTTTCCTACCATGTTCTGCAAGAGATGCTGTTTTTCTGGGAGACAGGCTGGACAGTTCCATATTCTGCAGGGCAGAGTTACTCAATTCTGCCTTGGAGGTTTTTTTCACAGATCCTTTCTTCATCTGCTCCTGCCACTGTTACAGCAGATTTAGCTGCAGAAGAGGGTAATACAAGCTGTTCCCAGATACCACAAATATTACCCTGCAACAGTCGGGGAAACGAGGCAAGTCCTGAGTGGCTGCAGCCAGCTGCCACGAGTACCCAGTGCAGGTGTGCCATCAGCTCACCTTGTGCTGCAGCTCCGGTCCAACAGTCTTGCTTAGTTATGAAAACCAGGACCTGCCTCTTTGCCTTCTTCCACACAACCAACCATCCTCTACTTGTTCCAATCCTGTCCCATGAGGCTGCTCCTGTCCTTTCCTGCAGGTGCCATCTGGAGGCAGCAGTCCCCACGTTCTCCTCAATGGTCCCAATCAGAGAGACATGCTCTAACTCTTGGTGTCCATCCAGGACCCAACATTCCTTTATCTGCATGCTCAGGAAGATGGTTATGAACTTAGTCTGTGTCCTCCCCCATCAGCAGAGCTGCTTTGTTCTCAACACATGGTGAACCGTTTATTCTTTTCTGTAAAAATGGAACAGTATTGTATCTTGTAAAAAATTTCTATCATCATCCAGGGTCCCCTAACTTTTATTGCAATGAAATGATGGCATTTAAATTGGAAAATCTGGCACCTCTGTCCTAGGGTTTCTTTCTGTATCTGGTGAAAGGGGTCTTTGAGAGGAAGCACCTACAGCAAACACACTGCTTTTAAAAATCCAGAGCATGATCCTTTAACCACTTTGTAAATTACTCCTCAGCATTACAGTCATCTTGGCTTTAAAGTCACTCCAGTCCCTGTGTGATACATGAGTGTGGCTGTCTCACTTTAGAGAGAGATAAATAGTGGCTGGTGGCAGTGATTCCCCTGGACACTCAGCTCTCACAGCAGCTTCAGGTGGAGACAGCAAGGTCAGATTCTGGAGAGAAGTCACTCTGAGGCACAGTGAAAATGAAGTATTCTTCAAAAGTTTCATTTGGACTAGAAGGCAGTTGGGCTTTAGCCAAGAGGGGAAAAAACTGTAATGCTCAGCGTGAAAACCCTTTGCAGCAGTGAGCAGCAATGTCCTTGTGAGGGGATCTGTGTCTGCCAGGGCCATGGCTGGCACTGCACATCCCTGGGCACAGCGGGAGCTCCCTGAGCCAGGGCTATCTTCAGGCACTGGCCCTGCTCCGACTCCTAACAGCAGATCCTAACAGCTGCCCATTTGGTGCTGGCTGCAGGAAAGGCACCTTTATGGCTTCTAATTTAATCTCTGGAGGGCAGAAAAGCAAAAAGTTGAATAGTATTAAAAACCCACACAACAAACACTTCTCTGAAAACTGAGAGCTTCAGTCAGACTGACTGGGCACCCAGACCCTTCCCCTTGTCTGGTCCTGCTATCCTATGGCACAAAGAGAAGCCTGAATCCTACTTAACAGAGACTGATTATTCTCAATTCTAGGAAAGCATTAGGCTCAGTGAAAATGTGCAAGTAGCTATGACAGAGAAGTGGTTGATTCCTTTACTGCATTGAATAAAAAAAAAGAAATTGAAAAACTAATTCACAAAGATAGGAAGACAAAGAAAATTCTCAGGTAATGTAATAAATAATTCCCAGTCACATTTTGCAATTTTAGAAATTAAATCTTTATAATAGAGATTGCAAGCAAGTTACCCATGCAGGCCTTGCTATTTCCAGAAGTTCTTCAAATTCATTTCAATGTGTTTGCTCTACAAACTCAGACTCTACCCAATTTCTTCAGGTGACGGGTAAAGTCCAAGGAAATTTCTTGTCATTTTATTTAACTAAAACCCTGTGATCTGATGAGATTGTGATGTTGACATTGTACTAGTGTTCAAGCATACAAAATCCTGAATACTTTATCTAATATTTACATTATTCTCTCCTTCACCTTGTAGAGGACACGTATTCCTGCCAGGAAGCACCACTCCACACATCTACAGACCAAACAAATCAATACTTTGACCAGAAAGACTCTGCTTTTGGCAGGGGCATTTCCATGTAGCTGACACCAACCTTCACCAGCATGGGACAGGCTACCAATGGGATGAGCAGTTATGAGAAAATTACATAATGTGAAATATGGATATAGTTCTTGATGTGCTGCCCAACTAATTCAGAGAAAAGAACCTCCTGAAGCATTGCCACAGCAGGGAGATGCTGTCCATCCACTGGAGCAGGGATATCTCCCATCGGAATCCCTCCGTAGGAACCAGCAGAGCTTGCAACATCTAATTCAACTGGACAAAATCCCACCATTATTTCCACATCTAAGGCTGCTGTGGACATGTCTAAGAAGTTTGTAGCACTGGAATGAGAAACCATGTAACCTTTTTGTGTGTGGGGCCAATGTATTTCTGCACTGGAGAGCACAGGGACATCAGAGAGAGCCCACGACCGGAGGAGGAGGATATGGCAAGTCCTGCAACATGTACGTTTAGAGGATTTGCAATGGTGAAAAATGGTTTATTTCCTACTCTGGTTAGAAAGAAATCAGTGAGATAAGAGACGAAAGTTACCCTTAACTTTTCCAGCTTTTCAGTGTCTGTGAACTGAAGAGAGATGCTATAGCCCCTGACAGCTGAGACCCCTCTGCTGTTGACCTAGAATAATTTCCGAGCAACAAAGGAAACATCTCTTGGATACCTATAGTCAACCTTTTCATGAGTTATGCAAGGACAAGACTTAGAAATACCATAATTTGCCAAAATAGGAATTGTTCATGTTCCTCTTGTGCCTTAATTTGAAAACCTTTCCCTTTATTTCCATCAGAGTAGAAAGAGGCAGGTATGGAAATAAATAGTCTAATTGAGAAGAGGAAGCCAGGCATGTGAAGATGAGGGTGGAGATGCTGGTGGTCATGGGCAGTCACCTTCTGTGGCTCTGGGAATCCAGCAAGCTGCAGGACAGGATGGAATGCCATGTGGAATCCCTGCTCCTGCACTGTATTAACCTGCTGAAGGTAGGAAGGGAGTAAAAAAAATATAAATTAGCAGCTTCTCCTCCTCCTTGGGCTGCTTTCCCTGCAAGGCTGTAACTGGTTTATTTATTTATTTTTAAGGCAGGCTGCCCTGGTGATCAATGTCTTGTTGATTTTATGGAGTGGGCAGAAGAAATGGGTCAAAGAGACTGCAAATATTTATCGGTAGGTGAATTGTGACCCAGGAACAATACCACTTACAAGTAAATGAGCTCTTAAAAAATGATTAAGTTACAGGCAGGGACAACTTCCACAGACAGGTTGCTCCAAGCCCCATCCAACCTGGATTGAACACTTTCAGGGATTAGACATCCACAGATACTCTGGGCAAGCTGTTATTCCAGCTTACCACTGCAATAGCCAAAGACTCTCAGAACGAGCAGAATTTGTATTTCAAACACAGACCTGATACAGAACAGATTTACAAGAAGTAACACACTTCAAAGTCAGACACTGCTGGTTTTGCTGGAGACTGGGCATGTCAGCTGGGGGCAACTGCACAGTTCCGGCGTCACCTGGGGCTCACCCAGGCTCTGACAGCAGAACCACCCAGGAAACTAATTAGATAAAACTTCAGCACAGCAAAATCATCTTGGTTACTCTGACTGATTATTAGTTAATTCTTCACAAGAAAATTAAAAGAGAAAGCGTGAGGCTCAGACAGAATTTCCACTGTCTCCATACAGGTGTTACAACAGCTGCAGTATTTCCTGGACTACTTCCAGAGCTCAGCACCAGTCACCTCCACTGCACTGAAATACATCTGTTATTTCAAACAACTTGAAATGGACTTTATCTGACAACTTCTCATGCTGGAATTTTAAATTAGCTGGGCCTCACAATCCAGTTCCTATGGGGCATCGTCCACAAAATCTAATAACAAAAGCAATAATAACCACAGGAAGACAAACATCCCCACAAGTCGTATAACTGCTTCATAAGATATTTCAACCTATTCTTTGAGCAACTTGTATCTATTCCTGAGAGTAAATTATCCAGTGGGCTGACATGAAACATGTAATGAAACTGCTTTGCCAGTGGCTCTGTTGATTTCTTAAAAGTTTCTTTCATTATAGTAAATTAGTTGATCACTAACACTTACTGAAGTGCTTTTTGTTTCATGGGGTGCTTGCAGAGCCTGATGGAAGACCTGCCCCTCAAAGAGTGACTGCACAGGAGGATGAAGGTGATGGCTCAGTACAGTGTGGTACCAAGTCCCACTGCCTTCCTTTCCCCTTCCCTCCTGCTTTCCCCTTAAAGGAAATTACACCTGCCAAGTCTTCTCTTGCCTAATGTTTAACAAAAGGAGCACTGATCAGTGATGGCTCAGAGCTGCTGATCCCCTTCCAAGAGCCAGAAGAATGAAGCTAACCTGCCACTCTTTTTTGTTACTTGTAAAGCTCTTGGACACATGATACCTGGTGCAGGGGATATCTTTCATTCCTCAACGTCCGCTGTTAAAGAGCTCTCACAGAGGAGGAATCCAACAGTTCATTACTTGTATCTATCTGCTCAACAGACTTTTGACATAATTGTGTTACTGCCTCACTGCAGGGCTTGAAAAGTGAAATCTGAAAAGTAGCTTTTTGCCACTGGCTTATGTGTTTGCTGAAGCCCTGTTTATGTGCTGGAATACAAACCACATAATTTGCAGCTCATATAATTTGTTTAATGCATTGTGTTCAGAGGCCACCTGTGCTAATGCATCACAGCAGTAAGTGGGTTATTCTCACCATGTTTGAGAAAGGAAAAAACCATATTTTCTGAGCCAAAGCCCTCCCTTGATGCACTTGTTTTCACTGAATTCAAGTCAGAGAGGGTGCAGGATAAGGGAAGGGTGGAAGTGGGGAGAAGGAGGAAACATCAGCTGTGCTCCCCTGGATGGTAGCAGCCAAGTTTGTTCTTTTATGTCCTAAGCATCCCTCTCCTACATGGATAATGCTGGAGGGATGTGCTGCTCTCCAGAGGAGTTCATGCATTAGCAGCCCCCCCAATGCCCATACTGTATTTCTGCCATGTCAGTATGTTTTGTTATTGCCAAAAAACTCCTGCTTGGCAAAGAAAATGCATTTCCATTCTTTTTGAGAGCTCTTTGACTCGGTGGGTGTCCATGTAGCACTGCAAGATGAATGCACACTCTGTCCATTCTAAGCTGCTTTCATCTTCCATTCAGCTACAGTCACTGCATGCCAATGTATTAATTACAATCCACAGTGCCTGTTCATCCCATTACACTGAGGTATTCAATAAATACCGATTAACATATTGGAGTCTTTTCATGAGTGCATCTTGGACTGAATGGGTTCATAAACATACATCTTAAAACAAAATAAGGAGGATAATAGCAATTCTGTAACAAATTTAGCCTCATATACATCTCATATTTTAGCAGATGATTGCTGAGCAAATTGCATTAAAAGCACACAAGTCTCTAGACCTGCCAGAAGACACATTACACCTTTGAGCATACTCCAAGCCAGTCTACCTAGGAGAGACACTTGTATTCTTCTATATGCACCGAATATATATTAATGGTGAAAAATGCAATTATAATTAGTGTTAGAATAAGTGAAGATATGCTAAAATAGCAAAAACATATGTCCATTTTATACCTTCTTAAGCCTGTAAATTACCATATAGACTGTTCCAAAGGCTGGAGATTAATTTGGTGGCTACCAATGTTCCAGGAATTAAGGATAGACAGGGCAGAGTTTTATACTGTTTACTATGGGAGAATCTGTCATAGGGTTTTTTTTTGTTGCTGCAATAAACTGCAGTCCCCTGAAGAGACTGAAGGTAATTGCCTCCACTATCCATAATGACCAAAAGCAACCAGATGCTATCACTTGTTCTGAAAAAACTTTGCCCCCAGGTCCTACAGGAGTGTAAACACTATCTAGTGATGCCTGCATGTCAGCTACAGATGTCAGGATCGACAAGTTCTTGTTTGGGTATTTAGGACAGAAGAAGGAACTTTGGTTCCAGCTAGTTTAGTTTGTTGATGGATCTGGGTTTCCCTGCTGCAGGAGGACGGGAGGTCCATGCCTCTCACCCCAGCCAAGGTGTCCTCAACAGGAAACCAAATTGTCTTGCTGCAGAACTAGCAGACTAAAGAAAAACACATCAGCACTCTAAGGATAATAAAGAAATGAGATTCCTGTCCTGTAAATTAGGTCCCGGACAATGGTTATTTTTTTTAATCCACTGTTGTAAACTGCAGAAAATGGTACCTTGACATGTGAGCTTATACCCACAATAGTCATCCTCTAGAAGAACCCTTTCCCAGGTGTGTGAACCACCAGGTTCTTGGGAAGATGCTGAGTAGCAGGTGACACAGCATCTCATTCTGTTTCACCACACAAACATTAACAAATGCTTTTCCTCTAGCTCCCAGTTTTTTACAGGATGTGCTAATGGACAGGTTAAATACCAACAACAACATTCTGCATGGACCAGCAGTAGCAAGATGCATTTCCTCTCATCAGCTTGCTAAGGGCTCCATGCACATCTGAATTTTCCTGCAGAAATGATGTGTTTTCCCCACCCCAGCAACGGGTTCCTTAAATCAACAGCCTTTTGGGAGTGAGCAGAATGTAAAAGGGAGACATTTGTGAAGCAAAATTTTTATGAGTCTAACTGTAAGAGCTATCAAATAATATCTGTGAGACCTTATATTAATATATGCAGATATGTGTATTAAATATATGCATGTATTGCCATAAAGGTTGGACTTTGTGATATTGGAGGTATTTTCCAACCTTATTGAGTCTGTGAAAAACAAACAGTGCCTGATCTAGGCCATACAGTGTCAGGACAGTTGGTGACAGCTCTTGGGTTTTCAGAGATCAGGGTCAAACTAACTTGGGGTTTTTCTGCTCCTACAGTGTGGACAGCAGGACAGCACCCTGGCTGGACATGGAGCTTCAGCAAAGGGGTGTGATGGATGACTCTACTTGTGGTAGCCCCAAACACTGGAGAAACCTGAATTTTCTCCATGTTTACAATGAAGCATGAATGACACGGAGAACCAGGTCACAGAGCCAGACAAGAGAACAAAACCACAGGAAGAGTCTGTCTGGGCAGCAGCTTTCAGGAAAAACTTCAAAATCAGTCTGTATGTGAAAGCAGTTCCAAGAGGCACTCCATCAGTCCAGAGCCCTACCCCAACACTACAGGAAATCAGGATGTGAGAGAACCCTACGAAACACAGTTCATGTCAAAATACAGTCTGAAAGGGTATTTGAAATGTTACCTTGGTCTTTCAAGCTCTTAATTCTTTCATTTAATTTCATATTTAAAA
Organism: Rhipidura dahli; assembly: GCA_013399225.1. Taxonomy (NCBI): domain Eukaryota; kingdom Metazoa; phylum Chordata; class Aves; order Passeriformes; family Rhipiduridae; genus Rhipidura; species Rhipidura dahli. The sequence continues at coordinate 710,182 of VXAC01004212.1, forward strand.
GATGCATATATACCCTATGAAATCTCAGGGTGAGGACATTTTCATTCTCTTTTCACCCCACTCCTTTTTGGGGCTTTGCTGTGTAATCATCATCATTCACACTCCCTGTTCCACCACCCTCTGCACCCCCACCTTAGCAGTTTTTGGGGCTCTGATATATGATGCCACTAATCAATGCTGGGTTTCAGCTGGCCACAGAGCAGGACACTGTTCCAAGTGCTTCAGTGTCCAGGACAGGACCTGTATTCAATACTAGCACATTATTCAGGTTTGTATGATGAACAGAATAACAAATTATAAACAGACATATACTTAGCATATTTCTTTTTTTTCTTTTCCTCTGTTAAATTATGGTCTCAAATTACTTCTCTAAGCAGCAAGTTTCTAACAACACTGCTGGAATATCAGTGTCTGGACTGTGGTGCAAGCTACAGGAATTTAAGTGTGGCATAAAGCATGAGTTCAGTAGTGCCTGTACTTGTTTGCAAAAAGAGAAACAAAAATTCTGCAGCTGATTTTTATATATTGCAGATGGAAAAGCTGACAGCAGGAACAGTGCTTGGGAGGCACAGCAGGGCTGAGCTTCCCCTTATTTATGTGTATTGCTGGCTCTTGATATTCCTTCTGAAGTTTTGATCATCCAGAATCTTGAGAATGAGTTTTTTGTGGTGGTGCTAAAGACAGATATTAGCAACAGCTGAGTTTCACCTCAAATCCTGGTGCCACTGAAGCATCTCTGAAGCTTTTTACTTTTTTTCTAAAGGCTAGCACCCTTTTTTATTCTTTTTGGAAGTATTAAAGCAGAACCAACCTTTGAGTTCAGCTTATTCCATTTTCTACTGCTATTTTTTTTTTAAGTTTCTATCTGGGCATCCTGGATTTGTCAAGGAGACTTTCTCCTGTGAAGAACATGAAATAAAAATATCTCAGCTGTGGCTCTCCATAAATTGTATCACTGCACTGGGGATATGTATTGCACTCAATAATTTTCTGATGGCTGCTCTGGCATTTTAAATACAAAATTAGCACTGCAGCTCTGTAGTGCTGTACAGTGCCAATAAAATCTGTCCTAAGTGAACTAAGAACTGGTTGATGGACAGATCTCTAAAACCATTTCTCAGAGGGATTTATTCAAACAGGGCTGTTTCTAGAGCCATCCAAAGCCCAAATCTGTTCAACATCTCCACTGAGATCTGGAATGAACACAGAAATTCCAGCTGACACTTTGGACACCTGAGAGCGATGGAGTGGGAGACAGGACTGTTGTGCTGAGCTTTTGGGGTTAGCCAGTAACCTGCATCTGAGCATAATGTAGCATTTCAATATAACCATGTATGCAATTATATATGAAACAGTGACCATACGACCAGGAACAAGGAAAGCAGGGCAGAACTAGGACAACAAAACCAGATGAGGTCACTAATCCTGGGAAAGGGTCAGTGAGTGACAAATCACACAACAGCAGCATGATCCCTGCCTGGATGATGAGGAGAGGTAATGTGGGAGGGGAAGGGTGAAAACGGAAGTTTTACCCTCTGCACCAACTCTGATGGGACTGAGGCTATGTTAGGTAATTTTTTATTTTTGATATATCATAGAAAGTTTTTGGCCTTAAAAGCTATGAATCCGCTCAACCACTGGAAGAAAAGATGAAGAACACATAAATGGAGAAGCAATTCAAAGCATCCAGGAGGTGCCTGAAAAGGCAAAGAGACCATCCACAGCAGCTCTCCTCAGATGAAGGCAGATTCTGAAAGGAAAATAAAACTCTAGCAATTACCCACTTGGAAATACAGGGAGGAAAAACAAGAGAGAAGAGGAAAACTGCAGCTAAAATGTTCTGAACCGTATGTAATCAAATAAGATCTGGGAAAGCTTGCTCAGGATGCTACTGTATCATGCCTTTGACTTCATGAAAAGTCTTAGGCATATTAACTGTAATTTTGCCCATTTTTAATAAAAATACATTTTTACTTCATGAAAATATTGCATTTGCTTCAAAAATTCCTCAGAAGGAAAGAGTGTGACTAGAAAGTAAAAAGAAAAAAAAATTAAAAAAAAAACCTAAACCAAAAAACCAAAAAATCAACACAAAGTTTGGGTCCAATTTTCATTCAGAAATGGCCTGTGGTTTTGCAAGACCATAAGGAAGCCATAGGAACTCCTGCAGTTCTTCATTCCCAGCTCATAAAAAATGAAAATTATACTTTTTAGATCTCTAGCTACATGACTTGGAGGTGCACAGAGAATCATAGAATCATTTAGGTTGGAAAAGCCCCTGAAAATCGTGAATCCCAACTGTTACTCCAGCACTTCCAAGGCCACCTCTGAACCATGTCCCCAGGTGCCACATCTACACATTTGTTAAATGGTTGATGGTGACCCAGTGTGTGTCTAGGACTGTCAGCCATTCTGTGATTTCACCAATATTCCTATTTGCTCTTCACTGACATAATTTTGTGTTTGCAGTAACCCAAAATACTACTATTTGTGCATGTGAAATTGCTTCAGTGAACATTGCTGGTGCAGATCAAATAATTTTTTGAGAAATGGTATTTGCCTGGTTTATGCGCCAGTGAGACACTCATAAATAATTATAAATATTTAAATATTCTAGTCCTGCAAGTGTGTGTAGACATTTGATATGGTTTGTAGTACATCACCTCTGAAGCACTATTCCACATGGCAATTTCTTGCATTTAAAACCAAGATTAACAGATCAATGCACCCTGAAAAACATTTTAAGATCAACAGTACATTGTCTTCTAGTGAGTTTTCTTTGCAATTTGTAGACAATAGATTTCCAATAACAACTTGTAATTAAATCACTTTCTCTTACTCAGTTGTTGCATAATTAAGCCTGTTGACATTTTATAGATGGTATCTTTGGAAATGAGAGATATGAACAAGAGGGAACACTTTTAAACTGAAAGATCCTGGGTTTAGATTAGATATTAGGAAGAAGTTCTTCCCTGTGAGTGTTGTGAGGCCCTGGCACAGGTTGCCCTGGAAAGCTGTGGATGCCCCAACCATGCTCAAGGCTGGACAGGGCTTGGAGCAACCTGTTCTAGAGGAAGATGTCCCTGTGGCATGGGGTTAGGACAAGATGAGGTTAAGGTCCCCCCCAGCCCAAACCATCCTGTGCTTCCCTATTTGAAATAATAGGAGTTTGTCAGTTGATACTTTTGTGTGTGGGTTCTGACATGGAACAGCCAAAGCAATGTCAGGCACCCTCCCTGGCTTTCCATGAAAAAATCTGGTCTCTACTCTTGACATGAAACCACAGTCATTCTAATCACATCTATGTTTACCATTAATTCTGCTAAAATTTTCTTTGAGGAGACTCTCTTAACTGAAGTTATAATGCCAAAATATATAAAGTGGGTAGACTACAAAGCTGAGCCGCAGCCCTGGTTAAATGAATAAATGTCTGGTCTGAACACAGAAACATTCCTCTTTTTAGCCCAAGGCAAAACCATGTCCCTCTCTCCACTGGCAAGCATGCATCCACATACAACATAATTATTTTTGATCTGAGCACTTTTTTCTCTGGAACCGCATTTTAGCTTTTGAAGCCTTTTTGCTTAGATTAAACTTGTCTTTCTTCCTACAAATTAATTCTGATTTTTTTTTCTTCTTCTGAGACAGTACCTCTTGCTTTGTTCAAAATGCAGCAAAACAACTGAGACTACACAACAAACCTGATTCTGACAGCTGTTTTGTGGAACTGCAAATAATGCAGGGCACTTTGCTGGAGCCCTGAGATGTATTTTAGACTCGAAGTGCAAAAGGTTCTCACAATGAGAAGAGCTTTAAAAGAGCTCAGACAGAAAAAGAAATCAACTTTTTTCTTTGCAGAATGTGTTTCTTTGATAGCAAGGGAGGAAAAAAAAGAAGAAAAAAAAGAAAATCCAAGCAAGAAAATCTTCCACATTCAAGAAACAGCTGCCCACTAAAATGCAGCACAGATGAACTCACTGTGATATCCCCAGCTGAGGCATCCTACCAGACAAAAATTACATTTCCAGGTGCAGCAGGAGCATTCCTCGTGCTCAAGCCAGGCATCTTACACAGTATTTATGAGTGAGGGAAGGAGTTAGGTGCTTCTGAAAATGATCTAAAGTCAAAACATATTGAGTAGGGAGATCTCAGGAGCTGATCAAAGGCACCTCCATCCTTGAGCATGTGCCTGGAGCTCAGCCTTGCCCACTCACGAGCCTTTGGGCACTCTCCTGTGTGCTGAGCTGCTGTGTCTGCCTCCAACACACACCAGCTCCATCCTCAAAATGCCTAAAAACCCAGCATGGGGCCATGGCTCAGCTGTGGGAATGCTGGTGACAAAATACTGTTGCAGTGACTTGGGTGCTTGTTGGGCTCTTCTGTGATCCCTATTCAGCCACTTGGCACTTCCTGCAGGAATCAAGCTGAATAGTTTTCAATTTCTGATTTTTTCCTTGATTTTTTTTATCTTTTAGTTTTGTTTCTGCTATAAGATTGCATTACTAAATTAGTATTAATATACTAATAATGAAAATAACAACAGCAACAATAATAACAATATTACTACTACTACTACTACTACTATTACTACTAAATGCCCAATAAGTTGCCTTCATCCTCCGTGCCACATCTGCACACCATTCCCCAAGGCAATCAAGAATGGACTGCTTTGGCAACTAAGGAAACCTCATTTCTTTCCTGAGAAGCTCCTCTAAAACTGCCTCAAACCAAAAGCAGAAGCCATCACTCCCCTGCTTGCTCAGTGGTGTTTGAAGTTTGGATATCACATCGTTCACAGGAGAAGCAATCAATGCTGGTAAGCTAATAAATTATTTCCAAGTTTGTACCAAGATCTGCAGCAACATGAAAGAAAAATCACAAACCAGGGAGATTACAGTGGGAGAGGCAGAGCATGGGGCAAAAACTGTCAATACTTCAGGACTACGATTTGATTCTGTAGGTAACTGTTGCTACAACATTGCTTAAGAAAACAGTGCAAGCAAAATATTTTATCTCACAATATACTTGTCCAGTCCAGTTGGAAGGAAACAGCAACAAATACCTGACCCTAGGTGCTGTGCCATCAAGAACAGCTTCATGAATTTGTGAATAAACACTTGGATTTTACAGGTGCAATTACTGCTGGAATGTATGTGGAATGGGCATATATACATACACACATACATAGAAAACAAATAGGGGTATTTGTTTTCCTCAAACAGTATTTATTTACCATTATCACCTTGTTTATTATGAGATCATGGAGTTGGATATGCTGATATATCTACCAAGAACAGGTACACTGCTGAAAGCTTCTTCACTCAGCATATTCCTCTCCCACTTGACCCCCCAAGCCCCTTTTTACGTTTCATTCCCTGTTTCTCAACATAGACCTTTGCTTTTCCCAGTCAGCACCAATCCCCACAATTTTTGGACAATTAAAAGCTCTGCCCTAATGTAGTTTCTAGTGAATCAGAAACATGCACAACTCAAAAATAAATCCATCTTACATGCCACAATTCTAATGAGACTCTGGAGGGTGGTGGAGGAGCAGGAATGGATTTCTCCCTCCTCCATACCACATGGCTGTGGGGAATACAACTCCTGGAAAGTTTTGGATCACTGCAGTAAATCTGGAGCCAGTCCAACACTACTTCTCTGCACTGGCAGTGATTTACTTGACACCTGTGCTCAGCCCAGGCTCTCAATTCATTTTTTCACCCCGTTCATTCCAGTTCACTCTGGTCTCCCAGTCCCTGGTGCTGGGAGAGCCCCAGGGCTGGCACCATCCACCCTCCCTGGCTGTTATCCAGGATTTCCCTGACCTCCTGCTGAAAGTGTTTACGTCTCATTTTCATATTTCTTCCTTGTGCTTTTTTGGTTAATATTAAGGGCATGTTAAAAAAAAGAAGATCTGACCTAAAACAGAATCAGGGAGGAAAGAAAAACATTGTCTTATACTCCTTAATTGGAGTTAAGAGAAGAGCACATTAATACTGCAGCTGCTACTGCATTCATTCCTGCATGAAAAATGTCACTAGTAAAAAACATTTGTGTTCTTTAGATAGCAATATATCCATAGATGACACATCTCTCATCTTAGAGAAACAGCAATTTTCTGTCTACATGTAACTTGGCACATAACTACTGGACTGAAAAATAACAATTCAGTATTTTTCTTTCAAACTTCTTTTGTAGGTTGTTTTGGTCCAGATACACCATCAGGACAGCGCTTTAATGGGCCATGAGCTAGAATTTAAGCGGATTTTATTGTTGGTTTAATGACTCCTTATTAGCTAAACAATGTTGACAGGATAAAGGCATTTTGATGGAATGCATCTTTTCCCTCTCCCTGACTTATCTGTATTACAAATTGACCTGTCCATATTGATGATGATGATGATACAGATCTAGAAGATTACACAGATTTTTTTCTTAAGCTGGGCTTTCACATCTGCCAACCTGCCACTTTCCCATTAGGGAAGACAACAGGAATGCCAGAAGTGACATGCCTAATTGTAAGGACTTCCAGTCAGATACAGTTCCAGAAGTTGTATGCAAAAACCACCCATCTGAGCATTCTTAAAGGCATAACTGGGTCATGTGCTTGCCAACTCACCAGACTATCTCCATGCTGATTAATTAGATGCATGCACTGCTTTAGCTCTTATGAAAACTAAGCCTTTAATTTATCAGTCATTTATTGAATCTTTGTGACAACTTACAGAAAAGACAACAGACAAATGATCTTTCTAATTTCTGGCATGTGAAAAATCTCAAGATCATCATACCAAAAATTATTTTTTTTCATTATGGTCCTGAGACTCCTTATCTAATAAAAAATTATTAATGAGGAATTAGAAGACACCTACAAGTGGTTCTTACCAGAGCTGCCAGGAGAGTGTTTCATCTGTCTCATGCATTACTTGTGTGTGATTAAGGCAATTTGAAGAGCTGAAAATTTAATCCTGTGTTAACAGATATTTCTAGTCATCCTCATAGATGCAAGAATACACTTAACAGTTCTATTCTTGGGATTAAGGAACAAAAGAACTTTGAGAAAATCCAAAGAAAGATGACAGGTTTAGAAGGAAGGCCACTATTTCTGTCCATAACCCAAAATTGTGCATTAAAATGTGTATGAAAATGATTAGCATGGTTAGAAGTTATGATTAAAAATAGCACCTATTAGATGTACTGCTTGTACTGATAAAATCACATTTCAGAAAATGTAAGACATTGGATTTCTCTCATCCATGGACTTTTCATTCATTTACAGATGACCAGTGTGATGGGGAAGAAAAATACCCTTTGGGTACCTGAGGGTCTTAGAGAGAGTGGATGGATTAAGGGAAAGCAAGAGATACAGATGGAGCGAGAGAAAGAGACCATTTTGTGGCTCTGTGAGTACAACAAGGCCACAAAATTTTCTAAAATGAAATGCAACTTCAAACGCAGCACAAGAATGTCAAATTGGGAAGCTCTTCACATTATCAAGGTAATTTCCAAACCTTTCCAACACTGCGACACTCCATCAGAGCACAGAGCACCAAAACAGATGTGTCAGAGTTTTTGAGAAGATAAATTAGATTGAGACTTTCTCATGTCACTGAATTCTGGTAATTATGTTACTCAGCTTGCTGAGCAGCCATGCGCATATCTTGCTGCCAGCCTGTGGCAGCCACAATTCATGGCTTGGGTGAACTTGATGCAGCAAAAGGATCTCCCTAATGGGTAAAAACCAGGAAAAATGTGCAGGATGCTGTACCTTTAAACTACTGCTGCAATCTAAATTCTGACTCATAACAAAGCAAAAATCTTATAAACAAAAATTTTGAAAAGCAAAGTATGCCCTTAAGTGTTTGAAGTATTTTTGAGATTTTTTCCTACATCATTTAATAAAGTAAAAGGAGAAAGTATACTTTAACCAGACATTAAATTTGCTTCCAGGTTCCCCAAAATTTCAAAAGTTGCAAGCAATGAACTTTAAATTAAAAGCTTTAAATTAAAAGCTGGTGAACCATTATCTGCTCTTGATAAAAGTGGGGATTCTGGGAGAACTGAAAATGGAGAAGTCAGTCTGGTTTTCAGCTCCAGATGGAGAGCAATTCTGTTCAGATATGAAATCCCTTTGACAAACAGTCATTGTTACACCTTGGATTTTCTTATGATAGTTTTGCAGTTAATCAATACTATAATACTATACTGTTAATTGGCTAATATTTTGTACTTGTTTTATTTTCATTGCCTACTTAAAATTCACTGAACCAAAACCCCATAGAAATAATTCTTGGGAATTCTGGAATTTAGGTTCAAGTTGACGTGACTTTGAGAACCCACTGATCCAAATATGCTCCCAAATAACTGCATGCCAAGCTTTTATAGCTGGTTTAATACACTTTATGCCTTCCTAATGTATGAAACTTTATGTTTTGCTGTTTATCTGCTGGTTTGAGTGCACTGTGTGTTGAATTAAATGCATGCGTGATTCAAACAGGTCCAAGCTGACAACTGGGCCTAATCTTAAAGCACTTTAAACAGCCTCCCAATCAATATTTAAAGGGGGCCTATAGGAGGGCTGAAGAGGGAATTTTGACAAGGGCATGGTATGATAGGATAAGGGGGAATGGCTTCAAACTGACAGAGGGCAGGATGAGACTGGATATTTTATGAAGAAATTCTTCCCTGTGGGAAGGGAAGGGTGGTGGGGCCCTGGCACAGGATGCCCAGAGAAGCCGTGGCTGCTCCATCCCTGGAAGTGTTCAAGGTCAGGTTGGATGGGGCTTGGAGCAACCTGGGATAGTGGAAGGTGTCCCTGCCCATGGCAGGGGGATGGGACTCGATTATCTTTAAGGTCCCTTCTAGCCCAAACCATTCTGTGATTATTATCTAGAGCTGGCTTTTTTAAATGAAAAGCTGTAAATCAAGAAAACAGACATTACCATCTTTTAAAATAAATCCTGCTTAAGAGGTAACCAGCTTGTTATTGGCCCTTTCCCTGCACTCAACAGAGTCTGCTTCAGTTTTAACCACAATGTCTTAACCACATCCAAGTTCTCTGTAGCTCACTATCCTGATTACTGAATAACCCTGCCCATGACCCTTCTTCTTTAGTATCCCAAAGGAACAGGCATCAATACAATTTTCTATCACCCAGATGAAGGAGACAGTGTGGGCCTTGTCCTGGGAAGGATTTCAACAAATGCTTAACTTAGAGCGAGAAAATAAATTTATGAAGACAAATGGGATAACACAAGTATTTATTATATCCCACTGTTTAGGTAGCTCTGAGATCCCTAGATCCTTGCATAGGATGCTGAGATTTGTATCACGATTGCACACTGTAATACACGTGGTAACGTGGAAACAAAATGCAGAAAACAGAACTCCCAGGAAAAATATTCAGTAAAACACCTTCCCCACAGCAAACTAACATATTTCCACAGGACCTTTGGACAGGTTTCCATCCTGTTTCTTCACTCGAACCACATACTCTACAGACCTGGCCAGGCCACCATCTCTCCCTTGCCATCAACAAGAAGCACAACAAAACACAGAAGAAAGCAATGAACTTGATGCACCTGTACCAATCTCCTGCTTCATGCTTACCCGGTGGAGCACAGACATCTTTGGAAATAAGCCTTCCAAAGCATTTTCATGGCATTGAAGAAAAAAAAGGGATCATCTTTGCTGACCATGTCTGGGAAGACAGCCGTGCCCTCACAGATATTCACATGCTTCAAACACCCAGGACAGACCAAAGCAGGGACTCACGGAAGGCTGTGTAGAGCTCCTGCAGAGTCAGGTGGCCATCATTGTTGTAATCATCAAACTGGAGAAGGTCTTCAAGAGTACAACCCAGTAAATCATCTTCCAGATCCTCCTTTTTAATCAGCTGTAGCAAAGAGAACAGGTAACCTTACATGTAATGTAATGCTACACACTGCTGGCCTGGCTCACCTGGCAGATTTTCCATTACATGACCTCTGGGGAGATTATCTATCTATCTATCTATCTATAGAGATATATAGAGATATATATTATCATATCTATCATTACATATTTACTTTCTGTCAAGATATTTGTATTCCTGCAGCACTTCATGGACCATGAACTGAAGAGCCCCTTCGTTCACCAGCAGCACAGAAATGCATTTTCACTTTAAAAATGGAAGGAAAAATAAATACTCAACAGGAAAAACGGTAAGTCTGCCTCTCCCTCTCCTCTGTACGTAAGGACAAAATGGTATTCCCTGCTTTTAGGACTCGAGCGGGCAACAATGGATGGTGTATGCAACACTAATGTCCTTTTCCCTGACAAATTGTTTCTTTTGTTTTCTCAACACTTCATTTGGGTTCTCTGAATCTATCGTAGAACATGAAGAAAATTGCTGAAATGTTGCATCTTCCAGACAGGAAAGCTTTTTCCTGTAGACCAGGGACTCTTTTGTTTACTATTCTAGTCTTGACCCATTATATTGACACAATTTAAAGTAATAATGCTAAAAAAATGACCCTTCACCTAGCAAGTAAAAAATAGTCAATAAAAGTGACATCAACCATAACTTTCAAGATCAATCCTCTAAAGATGGAAATTTCCCTCTGTCTACCCTTTGTATTGAAAATTGATTAACTTTTCATAAGACTGACAAGTTTTTACCAGTCCTTTTGATTTAACATCAGGAAAAAAAACCACTGGAAAACATTTCAGCTGTGACACACGTAGTAGATTTATGAATGTCACTTTAAAATACATTAAAGATTTAAATGGAAACAACATTCCAATTACCACCGTTGTTAACAGCTTTATATATCCATGGTTGCAAAACTACATGGGAATTTCACTATTGGGTCCAGAGGGGAAATATTGGATAGGGTCTACCAGCAGACAGGAGGCAAAACAACTCTAAATAGTAGGGGATGGGCCATCTGTTGCCATTTTTTTGCTCAAAGCAATTCTGTTGTGGAGAAAAAACAAATGGGTGCTGCATCGATGAAGGGCCATTCCCCCTGGAGAGATTCTCCTTTGGAGTGAATCCCTTTGCAATGAGCCTCCTAAAAATCCACCTCCAGGTCTTAAAAATTACTTTTTACTGCAGCAGTGCAAGTTACCTGCCTTGAGTTTTTGCTTGCAGACAAGGTTATAGTGCTCGAGAGACTATTTTTCTTTTAAATAAAACAAAGCAAAGGCACAGCACCAGCTCATCCAGCAGTCAGAGGGAACAAGATGTCACTGCATCACGTTCAGCTCAGCTTCCTCTGCCCATGGGCAATGAAATTTCCATCTTTGGTGGAAATTTAAAGTTGCAGAGAGCTTCAAAATAGAGAGCTAATGCAAATCTAAATCACAAATCTACCTAATGAGGCAAGAAAAGTTCTGTTATGACCTGGGTAATTAAAATTGCTCATTACCTAAAAAAATGTCCCTTGAAACCTAGGTGGATAAACTGGTCTTGTAAGAGCACATAAAAATCATCTTGTTAAAGAGAAAAATAAGGAACTGGCATGCTACACATAAACTGGGAATCCTGCTGCTGTGAGAGGGCAAAGCTGCCCCACAGATGTGTCCCCAGCCTGGCTGGGACTCAGCCATGCTGCCATCAAGGGGCCCAAGACCAGAGCCACTCAGCTCAGGATTAAAAGCACTCATGGCTTATCTAAATTCTGCATTAATAGGCAATATTTTGTCTTTTGAGAGGGGATCCCACTGTCAACTCAGCGATGCTGGTGGCCAGATTGTGTGGAGAATGGTTGGGTGAGAGGGCTCCTGTGTGAGGCTGAACTTATTCTGATCCATCAAACTGTAGTGGGCTCCAGATGTTCAGGCACATTCACAGATTTTGGTAACAGTGAGAAGAATTAAAATAAGCGTAGCAAAGGTCTGTGCATGCACTTATGAGAGAGACCTGGGCTCCAGGCACCTCTGCAAACAAAGCCCAGAGGAACTTCGAGGCAGACCTTAGAACACTGAATCTGTGCTCCTTTGCAATGACAATAGCTTGCAGGCTGCCAAACCTTTATTTCCATGAGAGTTAAAATCCCAGTGAAATAAGTTTCATGTAAAAAGGGCAAAAAAATTTGAGAGTAGAACAGACACCTAGATGTCACTATGTAAAAGCTGGCTTTGAATTCAGATAAAAGTGTTTTCTTATAGCTGCCATGTCTTTATGAAAAAACCATTGCCTTCAGAGGAAATACTGGATATATTCATAGCCCTAAGATCTAAGGGAATTTACAATGACACTTTGCATTGTGTGGAATGGATAGAGCATCCTGTCAACAGCCTGAGGACTAAAATGCAACACAAACTGTCCTGGAGAGGAGTGAGCTCAGGGAGGAGCAGGCTTGTGCCTGCAACATGCTCTGTGCTCCCTGGGAAGTGAGCACAATGAGACACTCAGGGGTGAATTTACTCTGAACAACCTGGTCTAGTGGAAGGTGTCCCTGCCCACGGCAGGGGTTAGAGTAAGATGAGCTTTAAGACCCCTTCCCACCCAAACCATTCCATAATTCTGTGATGGGAGAGCTTTGGAAACTGGAATGGGTCCCAGATAAGACTGGCTTCCAAAAGGCTCTTAAAAGGCATTTGCTTCTAATTCTTCTCATGGATGATATAATGAAGTGGAAAAGACATTTCACATGACTGTTTTCCCAGGTCTGCACGTGCAGAGAGCAAGCTGAAGACAGAGTACCCAGGTCGAGTGCCTGGGATGGCTGTTTGGTTCACTTTACCAATGAGATTAATTCCAACAGCACAGCCTACCTGCAATTAGAAATAAGTTTTTTAGCTCTCACCTTTTCTATCAAGTTCTGCTAATCAACTTTCAGCATCTGCCCAGGGATTTTGGGACATTAAACCTGTTTAAAAACATTCCAACTTTGCTGTCAAATTACTCTATGCTAATGCACAGTCCAGAAGGCAGGGAGGAAGAGTTACGAGATTTCTGCCTAACTTACAGGCACCTAAAAGATCCAAATTAATTCTCCCCAAGCTGACTAACTAGAAATACTTCAGAAGATGTCAGTTAGCAGAGCAAGGATTAGTATCCATTTTGAAGAATATGGATGGGGCTGGAAAACTGCCATGGTTTTTGTTTGGAGATGAGCTTCAAACGTTTGAGACAACACTGACTCCTGGGAGATGCAGAGAGAGACTCATTGACTGTGTTAGAATTTCATCCTTTACCTGCTGGACAGGTACAAATGACCATTCCCACACAAGTGCTGCTGTGTTACATTCAATTCACACTTTGAATGAAAATCCACTTCATAATTCCATTTTCACTGAACAATAAACCCACCTGAGCCAGTTCAGAGCTGCTGAGATGCCCATCACTGTTCAGATCCAAGTGCTTAAACAGCTCTTCAATTAGGAAGCGCTTCTGGGCCACTCTGTCCCTGGCCAGGCTGCTCGGCGGGCTCTGCCGGCGAGCCTGCAGGTCCAGCAGGATGCTCTTGAGCCGGCTGTAGTCTGCCACTGTGCAGGTGTCACCTGAGAGATAAGACAGCATTACTGGAGCATGTGCATTTACCTTGATCTTTTCAAAGGACTGAGGTCCTAAGGGGAAAAATTAGGCACATATGTCTGCATATTCAGCCCCACTCAGCTCTGCACTTGAGGAGATCCTGTAGTCATTACCTTTCGTAATAGCTGGCAGGTTTTCTAAATCCTGCTGTCAGGGATACTCTCCAGCATGTTAACTTTCAGATTTTACAGGACTTCAGTTACAGACTTCCACACTCAGGTTTGTAACTCCCACAAATATTAAATTGGCTCAATGCTTTTCGATATGAATAAATTTATCCTATAAAGTAAAAAATAAACCCAGGCAAGCTGATGTTTAGAAAGTTCCACTAATGTAAATGATACTTCAGAGTGTCACCCTATGATGAACATGGGGCTGATCTCAAGGAATCCTTGGCAGAGGCCAGAGGAAGGACAGTGAGGAGCACAGGGCTGCAGGGAGCCCCTGCAGCTGGGGTGTCACTGGTGCCTGCTCTCATCACTCTGCTGCAGGCTGAAATAAACACTGTCCTCAGCACCAGACCACAGAAAAAGGTTATTAGCAGGGAAAAGCCCTCAAGTCGCTCTCCCTGAAGTGATTCTGGCTTGGCTGAAGAAATCAGATTGAACCTTCCAGACCCTGAAAATTCACACTGTGCCTGCAGCATCCAGCTCTCCCATAGCTCTTCTCCTCCTCAAGGAAACACATCCACATGCCCAAAGTGGTATAAGATATTATGACCCTTTTCTGCTCATCTGTTGTCTGGCAGAGTTCAGCAGAATGAGAAATGGCAACTGTCTTTTTGTGCAAATCTGTTTGCTTTAGTGCAGAGCACAGCGGCTGGTGCCTTGCAGGAGTCTTGGAGCAGACCCTGGAGCACCCTCAGGCTCCAGCTGTCCCACACTCTGTGGGTATCAACCATATCCAACCAACAGCATCCACACGTTCAGCTGTTCCCCTCAGATGTCCTTATGCCCATGATGTAATTTCCCTATCATGTAAATATCCTTACTCTCGGCAATACTGGTTTTAAAACAAACTTTCTTTTAAATCTCATCACTGATCCTGTTGCATTAAATCTAAGACTTAATCTTAAATTTAAGAAAACATGGTCCCCACCTCAGTTTAAGGGACAATACCCTTGTAGATCAGCTCCCCAAAGACACTAAACATTATTCCTCTGAAAAATAACAGAAGACTCTGGCACACTGACAACTAATTTTCCTGTCCTTTTCTTGCTGAGCTGCAACATTTTGGACCTCTTGGTCCTACTCCAACCTAAACCAAATTAAAATTCCAGGTGGGAGGCATTTCTCTGATAGCAAACCCTTACTGTCAAGTTTTTTTTTCACCCTTCACATTTTGTGCTCACAACTTCAAAACCACCATGACTCGAGAAGGTGAGAGAGGACACAGAGGCTGAACATGTGCTCACCAGTCAGGTCAGTGCCCTCCTGCTACATGAATAAGAATTGTAAGACAAGGCTTATTTCCTATCCTGAATTCAGTCCCATCTAGTTTGGAGACTTTCTTGCTGCTCAGGGATATTAAGCAGCTGAATAAATTTTTCCTTTCCTCTCAACAACCTCCAGAAAGCATGGGATCAGTCTTGTTTTACAGAAAAAACAAGGCTATTCAGCTACTATTAGTTGTGTTTATTATTCTTGACTTTATTCCCAACCATGTCATTTGATGATTTGTGAAGGCAGTATGAAAATTCTTTTTTCATGCAATCACCAGCTTATTTAAGAGAAAAACTGATTACTGTATCCATTTAATCAAGCTATTCTGTTGTAAATACTGTTTCAGCTAGTGCAATAATATTTCTTCTCTGAGCTGGAGTTTTATTTTCAGTTAAAAAAAAATCACAGAAAAGTATCTAGGGCTAATGAAGACAGGGAAAGCTATTTAATTTGCTTCCACGTCTGTTTCTGCTTTGTGGTTTCCATTAGTGAGTACCGGCACAGCTACAGACAACGTGCACTGTGACATCTGGGTGGGCTGACCCACTTACACTGTGCTCCCTAGAAGCACATGCCAGAGCAATTCTTCCTTTACACCCTCCAGAAGTTTTGTTTTCAGCAGCTGGGACTATCTTTGCACATATTTGCTGTTACCTGGGCAGGGCTTTCCCAGCCTTTCTCCTTTAATCCCAGCACTAACCCACGTCCCCAAGTGTCACATCTACACGGGGTTTTTTTCACACTTGCAGGGATGGTGACTCCACCACTAAACCCACTACACCTGGGCAGACTGGAGTCAATCCTTTCAGTGAAGAATTTTTTCTTAATACTCAACCTAAGCCTCCCTTGGTACAGCTTGAAGCCATTTAATCTCATCCTCTTATTTACAGCTTGGGAGAAGAGATCTCTTGGCGACAACCTCCTTTCAAGTAGTAACAGAGAGTGAGAAGGACCCCCTGCACCTCCTTTTCTCAGGCTGAACCCCCCATCTCCCACAGACACAGTGTGAGCCAGGAGACAGTGATCTCCTTTTGCTAAATTACAACTCTCCTAGATTTTTCCATGCTCAGAAAACAAAACTTCTACCACAAAACTTCTTTTCTTGAAAAAGTACACACTGATCTGGACTGTAAGCCAGTCCAAGGTAAATGTGCCCATTTGGGGATGTTCAGAGGGTCACAGCCATGCTGCAGCTTCCAGGCAAGTGTGATGGGCACTAAGAGTGAAATAAAGGAAAGCACAGAAGGACAGAACTGGTGACAGCTGCTGGTAGCAGTTCCCAAATCCTGCTATAAACTCACAATACATTTTCCCCCATCACACTGTTGCTGCGTTCAGGATCAGGGATCCAGCAGATCCCCATCTTGCACAGCAGGGTGAGGCCAGTCCATGGTGAATACATCAAAGAAAACCAGCAGTAAGACAATTATGTCTCTTATTTAAAAAGTAAGTCCATTTCACATGTTGCTAACATATGCTGCAGGCAGAAAGTCAGAAGGTGCTTCTGGTCCCTGTCAAAACGGGCCCAAAATCTCATTACCTTCACTTTCCTCTGGAGAAAACGACACTCTCCAACACTGTTGGAAGTGGATCCCAAGCCTCTCTCCACAACATGGATGTGACAGACTGAATGGGTCTCACACCTTTGCACGTTTTCCCTGGCATCCCAGACATCTGAGGGCTGCAGTGACGCACAAGCAGCTGGTCAGATCCCAGCAGTGCTGAGCTGTTAGGCAGCGCACAACGAGTAAAAGCAATAAAGTTCTGTCCCAGGGTGTGAGATTGACAATTTGCTTCTCTGACTGAACTAAAAGATCGACAGAAAAATACACTACAACTGTAATATATATATGCATATAAGTATATATGTATAATTTATAATCTTATTCTTACTGTAGTGGAAGAACAGAGGGAAAATTACTCCAGGTGAAAGGAAGTACTCTGACCTGAAACTGTAACTTTATCCTAAGTCTGGCCAAAGTGTTAGCTCAGAAATTATCTATGCTTGGGATGTCTGAGCTGATGTGTTCCTGCACATCCCAGATCTAATGCTATTTATTTCAAACAAATTAAGGCACTGCAGTGACCAGACATACATGCTGGGGCTATCCTAGAAAAGACACTGCCTGCTCAGCCAAGTTAGGGAGGAGACACATTCAGGCAACTTGAAACA
The DNA here is from genome assembly GCA_013399225.1 of Rhipidura dahli. Classification (NCBI taxonomy): domain Eukaryota; kingdom Metazoa; phylum Chordata; class Aves; order Passeriformes; family Rhipiduridae; genus Rhipidura; species Rhipidura dahli. Next base: position 727,322 of record VXAC01004212.1, read on the forward strand.
TATAGGAAGCCAATGCCAAAGACAGCAAGATTCTTCTGTAGCAAAGATCCTCCCCCTCATTTACTAGGCATTATTATTCCACCTTTTAACCTACATTCCCTAGAGACTGCTGACACTGAGCTGGTTTACAGGTCTTGGAGAGCAAAGCTTTGCATTTTGTCTCCTTCCCTCCCGCCCTCTCCTCCTGTCCTGACATCTATAATCTTCTTATGCTGTGCCAAGGATCTACCAACTTTATCTACTAAATACCATCTCTTTAGGCTTCAGCCGCCTCTTATGCTGTTCCTCCAGATATTACAAACTGTACAAACTTACATGACTGTTAAGCAAAAAGAATGTCAGAAAAGCTGTCTGTGTGCCCTCTCACTTATCCCCATTCTTCTCTCTCTCTGCTGACTGCCTCCAACAGTTTCCTTTGCAACATAAAGAACAAAAAACCAGTTTTCTTTGCTCATCATTAGCATCTCAGGCTGCTCTCCTTGGTAGGTTTTGCTAATGGATGTCTCTCAGCTTGGTTTCCTTGTTAGGACTTCCTGGGGACTTGGATTCTGCTCACCATTGCAACCTGTGTTGGAAGGTTCAGGTTGGTATTAGGAAGAGGTTTTTCCCCCAGAGCTGGGCTCTGGAACAGGCTCCCCAGGGAGTGGTCACAGCACCAAACCTGACAAAACTCAAGGAACATTTGGACAATGCTCTCAGGCACAGAGTGGGATTTCTGGGGTTATCCTTGTGGGTTCCTTCTAACTGAGGATTTTCTGATTCTATGATTTTAGCTGACCACCACTGCTCTTCAGAGATGAGTTTTGAAGTGTTCCTTCCCTTTTCTGTTTGTGAACATCAGAAATGCCACCATATGCATTCCAGGTGCCTGTGTGGTACTGCCAGCTGACCCCCTGCATGTACTTAGGCACCAAACACACCACACACCTGGGGAGCCAACACACAGAGAGACACCCATGTAAATTCTGGATGAGCTAAAACTGCTATTCTGTCACACCTAAACTGATTCTCCAATTCTAGTCCATTATTTCCCCCTTCATGCTGGGGAAGATCTCCAAAGAAACAAGCCTTCTTATTAGTTTAGAGCATTTTCAAACCCAGTGAAGCCTGGAACTGTTTGAATTATTAAAAAAAAAAAAAAAAAAAAAGACAGGGAAAGAAAAACAGTAAGGCAGAAGAAGAGTAAAAGAAAAATCCAGCCTATCAAGGTCTGATTGCTAAAATGTGGCAAATAACTGTCACATTTAAATGCTCTGCTCACTCCAAGCAATGCTGCTTCTTGCTCTGTTTTGCAGCAGAGACGTAATTCATCCTGTTTAGCACTTCTGCATGCTTTGGCAGATAAAATATTGATCCGCCTGCCAAGAAACACAGAATGACATTCCATTTTTATGTCAGAACTTAGTAATGAACTACATTTATCAAGAGCATCCTCCCTGTGAAAGGTCAGTGGTGAATGTGGCTAAATTGTGATGACAGATCATTAATCCAGCTCCCTCAATAATTGTCCTCTTTAAAAATTTTACTCCTGGTTTCTGTGAATTGCTGCAGCATTTTACACTTGCATCCCACAGCAATCTTCAACCCAGTTCTGAGTAAAAGCAGATAATGAAGGAGCAGCAAGGCTGGAGATGAAAGTGTCCTTCAAAGGAATGCAGGGTACAAAATAAAAATAAACTGAGGGAGTGCAGAGCTTGCTTTGCTGGGGAAACTAATCTCCCAGTGAAATATTACTGTGCAAGGTGCCTTACAATGCAATGATTACTCGAAATATCAGTACTTCTTTAAATGTCAAAAATTATCTGATAACTCCCACAGAGCACCAATCTCTGAGACCTTGGTGTGTAGATCACCTGACAGTAGATGTGAGCCTGAACACACACCGAAGTCTTCAGAGGACTTGAGTCCCACTGGTTGCTGAGCTATTTCTCAGCAAAACTACACGGGCTGCAAGAATGGCAGGTGGCACCTGCAGCTCCTCCTAAAATCCATGAGAAAAGCTGCGCAGCCATTAGCATCCAGGCTAAGTGTAAGAGAATGTGATTATCAAGACACACACAAGGAGGGATGTACAGAGATTCAAACTTCCTGTGGCCCTTCAAAAACCCTGCAGAAGTTTCCCCCGAGTGGCATCTCCACACAGCTGGAGCAAGGGTACCCAGTCCATACGCTCTCACATCTGGCCTCCAGACCTTGAAAACCTGCAACTGTGCTGCCAATCCCAACAAAGAATCGATTAGACTCAGTGTGTTATCACTGCAGGTGAGATAGGATGTAACAACCAGGCATCCCAAGCAGAGCTGCCAGCCTTGTTTGGCTCCTGGATCCCACCATCACGTGCCTGACATCCACCCACCATGGCAGGACAGTGCTCCTGTTCACTGTCCCCATGGATGATAACAAGCCAGGACAAATAACCCACCCCTGAAGGGGGAACTCCAGTGGCACTTATTTTCAGGGCAACTCTTCACCACCACCAAATGTGGTAATAAAAAGCAATTTGGAGCAGGCTGAACAGTGCAATTTCTAAGCAGGAAGCACTGGGGGTGTCATTTCATTTGACAGTTCCTCTCAGACCATGCTGACTATTTTCAGCTGTTCCTATGGCAGTTTTCAAGCTCCTGGAAGAAATTCAGTGCAGGAGATGAGAGCACTAAGCTTTGTTTTGTCATCTGTATCCATAGGGCAAAAAAGATATGGTTACTGAAAATAACATTTCTAGACAAAATTAAAGGGGTTGGAGAAAAGTTCTGTTTTCAAAACAGCCCACCCTTTACTGTGTTTCACTCAGGCTTTATCTGGCACTGTTAGAAGGATCAGAAAATGACTAAACTAAAATGTTATGAATTTATTTCTGAGTGTGGCTCCTTAATTCATGTGCCATTTATGGCAAAATTCCTCATCAGCACGAGCCCATTTTCCTGCATACAAAATCAAAGTGTTGGCATGCTGAACAGTGGAAATGTGGTCCCCAAACATCAGACTGCTGAACCTGAGTGAGACATTATATGAACTCTTTACCCCAATGATCTACTGCCTCATGGCCTGTTTGACTCAACAGAACAGGCTTACATGGGGACAGGAAAATTAAAGATGACTTAAGTTCTTCAGGGGTCTCCTTGCAAATCCCCATTCTGCCATGCAAATTTTTTATCTGTCTCTTTCTATCTATCTTCCTCTTCCTTTAATTGCTTGTTTTTGCACATGCATGGGAGGTTGGCTGGACTTGCCACCTAATTTGCCTGTGTAATTGTAAAGAAGAAAATAACTGCTTTTCTCAACAATTTACATGAACAGACTCCTCTGAGCAAGTGCAGCTGCAGGAGGAGAACACCAAGAAACCTTTTTGGAATTGATAATTTCTTCCAATTTAGAGATATCTGTGAGGTTTGAGTCTTCCCAACTCTGATTTTTATAGGCTGTAAGTACTACAGGTTGGATATCAGGAAAAAAATTCTCCACTGAAAGACTGGTTAAGCCTTGGAAAAGGCTGCTCAGGGAAGTGGCAGAGTCATCATCTCTGAAAGTGTTCAAAAAATGAGCAGATGTAGCTCTTTGCAATGGGATAGTGGTAATGGGTATATTTGGTTGAAGTTTGGATTTATGATCTTGGAGGTCCTTTCCAACCTTAATGATTCCACAATTCTATACGAGGTCTGAGCAAACCCATTTAGGATGAAGAGAAATTAACCCAAATCTTAATCTATAGAAATTCGTGATAACAACCAGCTAACTTCTGATCATTCAGAGAAAGCCTCCTTTAAAATACCAGGCTGTGTTCTGCAGCAATTACTCTGCAAGTAACCCCACTGCAGTGTTCCTATAACACCTGATAATAACACAGGGAGCATTCTGCCTCCAAACATCACTGAAGACCATCACTGTGCACAGAGGAAGCCACACACCACAGATGTGACATTTAGGCAACGATGCTAATTACATCCTGTTCTCTCACAGCACTACCTGCCTGCCTCCTTTACACACAGCCAAGCCCCTCAAAGGCTGAGTACCTGTTTTATTCCTGATTTGAATTCACATGTTAAATGAAACTCTGGTAAAGTTCCCACTAAAAGGAGCAGATGTTTAACATCATGCAAATTCATGAACATCCTTCAGCTGCTCCTGCTGAAAAAATTCAATTAACAATAAAAATCCAAACTAACTTGCTTATCTTAGAGATGTGTTTCAGCTAATAAGATGTACATTTATCAGGTATCCATATATAATTTAGCAGCAATTGGGAGCTTAGCAAATTTATCACAGAAATGGAATGGAATATATGCCATGAAGTAGATACTATTAAACAATAGACATTTATAACCTGGAAGAGTTAAAGCTTGCCTCAGTGTGAATTTGTTTCAATATTTCATTTTATTACAAGAAAAAGCACCCATCTATTACTCTGTGAGTTTTAAAAATATATTAAAAACTTACAGCATGAGAATATTAATTCCCAGTCCTATAAACAAAAACTCTATCCCTACCTTAAACAATTACCTTCCAAACTGTATAAAGCTAAATGAATTGTATGTTTCACCCCCAAATGCACAGGAAGAGATGAATGGATTTGCAGCCTTTTTTGGGAAGCCCAAGATTTACAACTTGGTTTGCCAAGTCCAAAGACAAGTTCTAGATTTGTATCCTGCCTGGAAGGGAGCAGGAGCAGCCCCAGGGAGGGAGGCAGGAGGAAGCCTGCAGGTGGGGAAACACATGATAAATGTAATTTATCAGGTGCCTATCACAACCTAGGCGGTGTGCCACAGATTTATAGATTTTTAAAGCCAGGATGGATTATGTGCACACTCTGACCTCCTGCACAGAATTCGACAAGATTTTCCCTTCAGCAGCTCCATAATTTGTTTGCTCTATAGCACACCACCCAGGAAGGTTTCCAGCCCTGATTTAAGCATCTAAGAGCAATTTTTCAAATGATTACTTAGTCTCAGTGGGCAAACATAATTTATTTTTAATTTGTTTAGCTTCAATTTCCATCAAGTGAGTTTTGTTACGCATATATCTGGTACATCAAACCGTAGGTCTCATATTCCACATGTCACCTTCCCAGGTCTGCTGTTGTGCTCATCTCATGTTACACCTGTCCTGTCTGAGGAGCTGGGGGATACAGTGATTCTCACTAAGACAGCTCACATTCTAAATGATTGGGTTTTCCCTCTTTTTTGGGACTTTTATCATCCTGTGGTTGGCAACAAAATGACTGTGGCCATGTTTGCAAGAACCTTCGGCTTCTCGTCAGCAGTGGGTGGCTTTTCCACAACTCAGTGCCCCCGGGCTGGCTCAAGACCCTCTCTGGTACTAAAAGGTGAGGCTGCACTGCCCACAGAGAGCCCAAACACATTCTCAAGCCAGGGATTTCGAGATGATTTGGTGGATGATTGCTCTCATTCCACCAGGACATCTCTCCCAAAGATCCACTCAGACAGCATTCCCAAACAATATTTAGCATAAAGAAGATGTAACTAACAGTAGTGCCTGGGCTGGGAAAGCATAAAAGCAAACAAGGCTATTCTGATTATATTTGCTGCTTGCTGAGTATTAGCTCTTATTTTTGTGTTAAAAAACTAAAAATTATTGTCAAAGCAGAGGGAAGAAACATTGTCATGAACATCAATGCAGATGAAGGAACACCACACAGTGAAGGCAAACAACTTGTGAGTAACTCCTATGCTGCTTGTCCCAACTATTAGGTGAGTGTAAATGTAACAGAAACCCTGAGTGAATTATGCATGAGTCCTATACTGAAGACTGGCTGTTCCTAATGATTAATTTACTCACAACACAGCCTGCTCTGCTATAAGTCTATTACTCCCCTTAGAGACGTGATCTTGCACACACACTCTCACACATTCAACTCTCTGTGACTGTTGTCTACTCTCTCTAAATTGTATTTTGTCTTCAGATTGTATTGTTCTGCTTTTTAAAAGCTATTAAGCGAAATTAGTGATGCTGCATTGTAAGGTGCAGACAAGAGAGAAGGGGAGCAGGAGAGCAAAATGTCCTTCATACAGGTCTTTTAACAATAACAATAAAATTAGCTTAAGAATGTCTAATTACTTAACATCCCAACCCAAAACAAACAGTGTAATGAATTGCTTCAGTGATTGAGAAACACTCAATTGAAAGAGCCTGGGAAGTTAGTGAGGTTTTTGTAAACAGCAAGAGAAGAAAATAAGATGAGAGATGACTGGGCAGGTGCAAGGTGGGTGCTGGGGATTCTCAATTGGACCCATAAGGGATACTGCCTAATACTGCTTTCCAACATGGAAAACAAAACAAAACAAAACAAACCAACAAAAAAGTAAAAATACTTATTTGTGAAAAGACACAATCCTAGATAATAACAGCTCATCAGCACTCCTGAGAACAGGGGTGTTCTCTCTAAATCCAGACTTGAATTTCTGTTTCATCACTTCAGCAAGTCAAAGGTAATTAAAGGCAAACCTACTGTGTATGACCGACATCTCCATTTGTGTGATTTGTACTTCCTGGGGTCAAGTCATCCATCCCAGAGCCCTGATGTTCTGTGTGCAGCTCCATGGCAGCATAAAGGGACACTCCAGGCACCTCCACACTCAGTCTGTATGGAGTGGTGAAACTAAACACTCTGCTTTTAGCGAGAATTCATTTTACATCGTTCCTGATGCTTTTCCTGTAAGGATGGTTGGGTGACAGGTTGCTTTCCATGGGCAGACCCTTTGGGCCACTAGCAATAGCAGGAAGGCTCTGTCAGCATGGTTTCAATGTGATGGGCTGTGAAGGAGTATTTGGGGTACAGCTGTAGGTCAGCAGGGAATTTTGGGGTGTTGGGGAGCATTCTGTACTAGCCTACACGCTTCTCCCTGTCCATGTGTTTAGAATCCATTTAAAGGCTCTGAGGTAAGGCTCTTGCCTTGCTTTCAGAGAGCTCCTGGCATGGGTCTCAGGCCTCATGTGCTGCCCAGACACAAACAATTGAATAAACACAGCTCAGTGGATCTGCTAGGACTCTTCTATCTGCACACACAGCAGCAGTGATGGTGCATCAGTGATGGATTACAGCCTCAAGTACAGAGGCAGAGAAAACAGGAGATGGACAACAAGTTAAGAGCTATCACCCTTGGCTTGATGCACATGGCCAGAGACAAGGGAAAAACCGAACCAAATACATCAAGAAAGGGAGTTGTTTGAAAGCCAATAATATCTTTTGAAATGCATTTGCTGTAAGCACTAGTTTACACCTGATACTGTGCTTTAGCTTAATTCATTGCACCTGAGATTGCTGTATATAAATGAAGAGAATTAACCCATCAGACCAGTAGTATTTGGGGAATGCTGCTTTGTTAATACTGAAGCCAAATCTTCCTGAGCGATCTGCAGGACTGAAACAAATAAAGGAAGTATTTCTGGCCATTTGAAGCAACTGAATCCATATATGACAAAACCAGTGGTCATCATGAACCAGAAGAGTTAATTACCGTACAGTGATGATTAGCTTCACTCTTCACTTCAGCAGTTCTACGAGGAAGAGTCTCAGTCCATAGGTCTGAGTGTGCAGGAAGCCAGGCCTGCCTTTCACAGTAGCCAACTCTATGGAAAATGCCTTCACTACTTCAATGAAGACACCCTTTAATTTAAATTAACCAAACCAAACAGGCTTTTGTTGGATAAACAGGACACTTGCTCACTGTGCATCCTTCAGTTGGTGATGCTATGCAAGCTGCAGTTTGACATTTTACAAACCTCTACCTTATTCCTATTAGAGAGAGCAAAATTGTCTGGATTCCTCTGGGAAGTAACCAATGCTTGCTTTTTTATGGCTGACTGGTACATCTATCAAATACCTCTAGATAGCAAATGTGTTATTTGGAAGCTTTAATAAATGTTAAAGTCCTCTGGCACTAACGTAAATTTTGCTGATTCTGTTCTGCTCTGAACACTTACCTTTCCAAACAATTTACTGGCTCTGCTGTCAGAAGGAATGCTTGACCATCACTCAGTGCTTGGGATTTCATGAAACTGACTCCCTGGTAAAGGTTTTTTTTCATTTTTACTGTCTGGTTTCTTATCTGCATGAAGTATGCACAAGAAAAGTGGCCAGCAATGTGTATTACAAAGGCTACTGCACACCATCCTTGGTGATGGATGCAGTCAAGAGCATTTTTTCTTTTCCTTGGGTAATTGTGTACATAGGTTTTCCTTGATGCCTTCTTGGAGACACTCTTGCTTCTATCATGAGACACCAGGACAGCTTCATCCACTATCACAGAGTTTTTCTAAGCAATTCTGAGCCCACTGCCTGTGGTTACCTGCTCTCAGGAACTCCCCTGCTCAGAAGGTGTGTGATGTTTACAACAGGGAGAGCAGAGGGTATGTGCACACACAGGGAAATAGTTCTGGTGACATTTTCAATCTGAAAGCAAGAGGAAAACACCATAATTCTCCCCAGATTGTGTGTCCTTCCACATCCTCAGGCTTTCAGAGAAATCCTCTGAAAAACACTGCTGATTTACAGCACTTTCCCACCTTGCACTTGAACTGTGGAGTCTCCCATATCCTCTCGCTGAGCACTAAAGGACAACACATGTAATTACAGTAAGCAGGAGTATTTATTATTGTTAAGGATGTGTGTAATGGTCTGATAATGATGTGCTGTGCCTGTTATTCAGATTTCATTAGGAGACCTCTCAGGCATCTCATTAGTAGACTGTAACATACACCCTAAAGGGCATTACTGCAATTATGAAATGTTAACTTCTGAAGAGGAAAACATGCACAAGGGAGAAAAAGTACTTCTAATGGGGAAAGAGAGCATTAAAAAGGAGTAAAAAACTTCATAGAGAAAACTCTTAAATTAGTCCAGAAACAACAGATTAAAAGGAAACATTTACAACATGCACATGAAGACATGAGAGTCTACCTATGCCTCCAGAATTTAATGAGGTCAAAGGCACTCCATTTAGTAGATATAAAGGTTTGTAAAAGAATAGTTAGATTTTTTGTTATTATAATCACACACATATATAGTGTCACACACATACAGCACTCCAGAAACCAATACACTCTCCCATTACGGAGAGTCAAATTGTCAAATTGTGCCACTTAATGACACAATGTCCCAGCTACGTAAAGTGATAAACCCTGTTCTTTCCACGTGACAAACAGTGCAGATGAGGACTCCAATTCCTACTGCATCAACCTGCCCAACCAACCAGAGCATTCAGTGCAACCTCTGAATACACCTTACCCTGCCTACACAAGGCAGCTGCAGCATTTTCAACTCTCAGGGCTCCAACAAAAGAAAAACACAAATTCTGTCTAACTTCCTATTTGCACCACAAACCTACATCACTGCTTCCTGCGCTCTCCCTTTGGAACTCAGGCAACAGAAACAAGATTTGTATTTCTACTCTAAATCCATGTCATGAACAGCAAATACAACAGATCAAGCAACAGAATGAATAAATAAAAGCTCACCAATGCTACAGGGTGAATTTTGGGGATGAATTCCTCTCCTCTTCCTTTGTGGGATTTTTAAAAAATATTTTATCTTAAGCACTATAATGATGGATGATGAATGGGACAGTTATCTGAGCACTGGAAGTGCTTTGCTACTAAGTCATATAACTTTCCTGCAGTTCAGGGTACCAATTCAGGAGTAGATCTGCTGGAGGCCTGTCAAGATAACAATATCCCCACACCAACTGTTGGCAGCGAGATTTTTCATTATATATGTCACAAAAGGACAGAGGGAAGCTTCTTACTGCAGAAATAAGGGGATGAAAACATGTTTTTCCTGAAGATTTTCAGCACTGAGAGTGACATATTCCAAGGTAAAGCATGAATCGCTGTGTTTTGATCCATGAGAGCACTACACTGAGGGGGAATTAGCACAGTTTAAGAGCTGGGACAAAGGGAGCAATGGCCCCAAGGGAGCTACCTGCCCAGGCACAGCACAACTGTGCTGGCACTTCTGTCCCTGTCTTGCAGGCCTTCAGCTCTTGCTCTGCCTCAGCAGTGTAGACCTCCCGAAAGAAAAGGGCTCCCCAAATTTCCACCTCTCACATGGATGAGAAATGCCTCCCTCATGGCAACACATCCCCAGCATCAGAGAGGGTTTGGGGGTTAGAACAGAAAGACAGAAAAAGATGAAAGCACATCTGTAGATTTTCCCAAAAGAAGGAGTTGAAGCCATTTACAGAACAGCCTTCAATACATTTTCCATCTATACCACTTCCTGCCCAAACAGCACTGCAGCAGACTCCCAACTATGAATTTGTTTCACATCCCAGGAAAATTTTTCATTTCTTTTCCTGCTCCACATTCATAGCACTCAATATTTATTTCAAATGCATTAACTGTAACACAATTGACAGATCCAAATGACGCATCCTCTGACTCCCAGGGTTCTGATGAACTGACATGGCTTCATGCCTTTATGCTTACAGTAACCCTTAAGTGTCACAAGGGTTTGGGCTTATTCCCAATTTACAGCCAACCTTCATTGCCACAAAAATCCCACCTAGCTGTGTCCAAACAGCACAGGACCCAAATGAAACTCAAACCCCTGGAAAGGGTAAAACTCTGAGGTTTATTACAGTGGAGATTAAAATTTGATATTGCAACAGAGCAAATTGTTAAAATGCTGCACAGCTTTAGCTGCTCTTTGCTCAAATAAGCAGTTAGATAATAGTAAGCTGGGTTCAACACAGTTTTATTGACATAAATTCTATTTGTTGAAGGCTCTGAAGCAAGAATTGACACTTATGCCTTACACTCCCAGAAACTGGGTACCCAAAGTGATTTTACTTCTTCTTTAGGAGACTAATGCAGTTCAACCTGCAGCACAATGCATGAATAAGTCACTGCATTGGTGAACACCTGTGCTGGCATCATGAGAGCAAAGGTCTGGATACCAAGTGCTCTGAGAAAGTGATGTAGTTAAGTTTTATTTAAGGAAGCTCTTCCCTCATTACAGGTTCTGATAATAAGGCTTGTTGATAACATGCTGGTTTTCTCAGTGAAAACCTTCCCATATCATCTGGGTCTCTTGCTAATACACCCTGCAAAGTCTCAATGATAATGAGAGTCAAATCAGTTCAAACATGGTCTTGCACAAATGCTTCTCTCCTTGTTTTTAGCACCACACAGAAAACAAGTGAAAGTTCCTGCTGTGGAAGGTGAGCCAAAGAATTTAATGCTGGGCCACTCCCTCAGTTATGTCAGGTCTTTCTCATACACCATCTGGTTTTGTGATGTACAAACAAGATGCATCCTTCTAGGTTTCTTCTGCTAAGCTGCTTGAAATGTGACAAAAAGTAAAAATAAGAATCATGTTCAAGCTTTAATTAAAATTTAGCCAAAGCACACGGAGGTGATGAAATCAACTTGCACACCATTGCCCCCCATCAACTTACAGCCCTGCCCAGCTTTTATGCATCTCAAAACCACAGCAAGCAATCAAAAGTCTCCCATGTCTTTATCACTTTGCCTTTAAAGGAAAGACAGTTAACATATTCATGCTGCAATTACAGGGTGATCACGTGTTTCTCCCCTTGTCTGCCCTTTTTACAGACAATTGCTCTCAGTCTCCTCACCCCAGTTTTACCATGAGGGAATATCACTTTGCTGGGCTTGTTGCTCTTCATTTGCAGCACAGAAAAGACTACTGGAATCAAGAACTGTGCTTATTTATTTCAAGATCTCCTTCTTGCAGCCAATAACTCCCTCCCTCCCTCCCTCCACTTTCTGTGTTTAATTTCCAACCCATGTAAGATACAAGTTTGGTAATTTCATCTCCCCGGGCTGGAATGACCTCTATAAGAAAAACAACACAACATTCAGACCAATATTTGACAGCCTTGTCTGCATCCACATCAAAAGAATGAAAACAAATTAACCATTCCCTCTATTGGCTGATGCCCTCTGATAAGCAGTGGCCAGTCACATTAATGGGACAAAGCTCAAACTTATCCAAGCAAGTAAAGTAACCTCTTGAGTTTTGTTCTTTTTAATACAGTGGCAGCCAAATATCTGAAAACTTTTAAAACTAATATTCTAAAATTTTATGCTTCATATGTTAAGAGTTTGTAAAACCACAAAATGTTTTTAGCTGCAATCAATGAAGTAAATATATGTATGGCTGTCAGATAAATGTATTTTCGGCTGTGAAAAAAATATATTGCTATGTCACATAAGGCAGTATCCTGGCATCCCCAATATACCAGCCAACAGCCCACTGGTCTAATTCAAATTTCAAAGATGTTGCAAGTGACCCATACATGAAATGTGATGGTGATATTTGTGAGTAGATTTGTAGCAGCAGTGTAAACCCACTGGCTTTTATAAAAAAGAAATAGAAAGATTACAAATCTGGATCTCTAAGGGGTGCCAAAGGTCACCAGCAATGCAGTTGGAGATGTTTGTACCACAGACACAGTGAGAAGCTACAAAAATGCATTCCCACACAGTTGTTTCCTTGCAAATCAGTGCACCCACCACTTACCTCCCACATCCATGGAAAACACAACACACCCAATGCCCTGAGCAAACCAGCAAATGTCAGAGGAGCAGCATCTTCAATAATGCTCATTAAATTCTGAACATTGTTTCCTATGACACACAAAGAACCCAGACTGTTCTCTGGCTGTGCCACTCCTTAGGTCACCTTTTTCCATGTCTTTGAAAATCTTATTTAGTCCCTTGGACTTCCAGTTCATTCATTCCCTTCTGAGAAAATCTGCTGTTCTCTCCATACATCCAGACTTGAGGAAACTGTTAAAGGAAACCTTGGGCATTTAAAGCTTCAAAAGAAGCCAATCCCAGAGCATTCCAAACCCTGCCCTGACTATGGAAAGCCATGCATGGTCTCCTCCTGCTAATGAACAGCCTTTCCCTGCAAGGCTTTATCAGGATCTTTTGTCTCGTGGCATATTATGGCATAATTGCTTTCTTACTGATATTCAAATGTCAAAACCTTAATTCATTACATCCTACAAAATAATTCAATTTTCATGTCAGGTAGAAGCTCTCCACGGTCTTTCAGGTTCCCTACCCATGGCAGGGTGTTGGAATGAGGTGATCTTTAAGGTCCCTTTGAATCCAAAGCATTCTGTGATTCTTTGATTCCAGGTTAAAAGATGTTGCAAGAAAGCTAAGCCTGAACTTAAAAAAACCCCCAACCCATTATTAGAAACCAGAGAGACATAGAAATCAATTTACTTTCCCAGTTTTAATTTGTTAAATCCTCAAAAGCCATTTAGGAAAGCTTTATCTGAGAAGGGGTTATGCTCCACAAGCACACTTTTTCCATGGATATATATTTGTAATTGAAGGAGGGATAGGTAACACGAATTTGGCTAATGCAACACTCAATGATACTTCCCTCCCCTCGAGCTCCTTTGGCTGTTCCTCTTCGAGGGAGGGATGCAATGAATACCTCAGATAAAAACCAAATAGCACTGTTCAAGATGGTGATAATGGCACATTTAAAACAACACCTGGCAAAAGTACCTGCAGATGGGACTGAGTCATGAAACACTGCAGCTACAGTATTTCCTTCAAGGAGTGAAATGCTGACAAAGTGCACTTGCAGGAGCCTTGGCACTAAGAAGGCTGACAAATAAGGACACTTTCTAAGGAAGGATGTTACCAGCAACATCCATCGTTCCACCACGATGGCACTGCTGTGAGACAGCCTCAAGCCTTGTGGAGGTTGCACCAGTAAATAAAAAATGGGAGCAGTCCTCAGCATTGAGCATCGAACTCCCTTGGCTCCAACATCATCAGCTATTGCTTATCTACACCTCAGCTTTTCTAATACACTTCCTATAAGCTTGAAAATATCCCAAATTTGTATCAAGAACTAGAGGGGTAAAGGAGTTGAGGCCACCTTTATAACAGTACTTTTTCACAGCCTTTAGGAGACTGCCTTGCATTATGAGACTGCAGTAGAAGGTTTTGACTATAAAACTTTAAAAAATGAAATAATTGGCTGCATCTCTTAGACAGAACCTGGAACATACATTTATCTATATGTCTGGGATTATTTTTATTCCTTAGAAGTATAAATGTGAAGCTTACCTAAATGTCACTCAAACACACATCATGATTCAGACCATGAAGACATTGAATTCCATTATTCCTCCTATCCACTAAGGCCAGAACTGGGGCTGGGGAGCATCATGACCTAGAAGTCAGGAATTCTTGAATCTGAACTATCCTGACCTTGGTGGCAGCACATGGCCCCAAATTCAACCATCTCAGCAGGGCAGGCATATTATGATAGTACCTTTATATAGGTTTATGTACATAATGCACACACAAGGACACAGTGCAGCAATAGCAGGGCCAGACTCTCAGTGAGACAGGAGGACACAGGGAAGCTGCTTGCTGGCCAATTCAGCACTGGCAACCTTATGGTCAAAAATCACGCCCCAGACTGTGTCAGCCAGGTCCCTAATAGGTGTGAAGCTTGGGACATACATCTTCTTTTGCTAGAGAGCATTCACTGCATGGGAAAGCTTACACTCTCAGAAAAGCACATTCCAAATTAGAAAATAAAGGTCCTAGGGATGGAACTGTATTGCTCTTCCTTTAATGCTGTATTACAAGAGAAAGAATAGTACTTTCTGCAGGAAAAAAAAAAGGCATATAAGGAGTCAGAGCCAACAGCTTTCAAAACATCCCCACTACCTAGTTTGGACTTGTTTGCTTCATTATTTCCTTTTCCTTTACAATGTCTAAATGGTGTTCTTCAGCAGGGATCCATCCCTTTCAACTCATTCAAGCACATGGCTCTACTTATACCATGGGGAGATGGTCACACTGTCACCATTCCAGCCATAAACCCTCCTAACCTGAATGCTGGCAGTACCTGGAAATGGATGTCTTGGCAGAGGAACTATTTATGTTTAATACTTGCTTTAAATGCAGATCCAAAAGAAATTTCCTTTCATTAAAATATATTAAAAATAATCTTTTTAAACACTGGAAAAAAATCCTGTCTTGTTTTAGATGAAGAGTTTCTGCTTCTTTGACTTGAAACAAAAAGCATCTGTTTTGGCAATCTCCCACCACAATCATACATCAGCTGTTAAAAACATCTTGAAAGACACGGAATTAAATTAATCACATCTAGAGCCAATTTGGACATGTATTTGTTTTCTAAACAGTATTAAATTCAAATCAGTATCTTGAAATGATAATATAAGCATATCAAAGTCAATAGAAATAATGACAAATGGCCTTATGCATACCATGATTACTGTCTCTATATTCTTACCAAAATACTGGTGATCATAACTCCTAAATAACTTCATGGAGCTAATAGATCACAGAATCAGATTTAAATTAAAACTAAATCTAAAGGCAAGTCCTTGAGTGACTCTATCCAGTCTACCTGTAAGAGGTGCAACACTTCAATGGCCACCCAAGTCATGGCTACTTGGAGCAGAAAGATCCTTTACTTCTGTAAAATCTATAGGTTATTGACTCCTTTTTAGTGTAATTATTCAGACACAGCTCAAACATGCTAGTCTATAAAATGCAGTCCCTAGAGCTGTGTCTGCAGTCACAAGCTACGTTCTCTGCACAGTCCCCAAAACATAAACCAGGTTTTTTTTGAGCACAGCACAAAGGCAATGGCTGAGCAGTGTCACCATTCCCATCTCTGATACGCAAGTAAACAGGTGTGTACATTGCTCCGTGTCAGCTCCACTCTTCTCCATCACCCTCTTCAATGGGCTCATGTGCTGAGGAGGAGGAGGAGGATGCCACTGGGGCCACAACATGGCACTGGGACCCACCACCACATTCATGTCCACGTACACAGCCCCTGCTTCCCTCAGCCTGAGGTTTGGGGTATCTTCAAATAATCAGGACCTTCTCAGACAGCTGCCTTTGGTTTTAGATGGTCATGATTTTTTGGAGCGGAAAAAGCACAATTTGTGCTGAGTACATTCCTGGTGGTTCAGGAGAAAGGTGTGATGCTGTGAAATGCCCTTTCAAGGTGCTGGAGATGTGGAAAGCATAAAACAAATCAAAGCATCCCCCAGTAAAAAAATCACTTCCTGTGCAAGGCTCATGATGAGGTTCAGAGACAGACAGGGTGCCAAACACTTGGTTAGAGTGAAACCTTCTCTCTCACAGTCCCCAAATCACACCGGGCTGACTGAGAAATAAAGAGATGACTCAAGTTCATAATTTGGTCTTTAGAAAACAGCATAGATAAAACAACAAGACCATCAAGAAGGGCAAAATTGCAGGTAAGGTAACAAAGTTTTGGTAAACATGGTTGGGAGTATAGAATGAAACACGACAGAAGTAACTAATATTGCCAGCAACACTCTCTGGTGGCTGGGTACTTCCTGCAGAGCTTTTCCGCACTGCTTACAAATAAAACATTAAATTAACAGAAGAAGAAAAACACCCAGTTCAATTAAATGTCTGTTCACATTAATCCAGGAAGTTAAGACACACAGGACTGTGTGGACTAAGACAGACATTTCCTGGCACAATAGCTAGAATAAAATTTATTTTAAAAATGCTCCAGTCTTGCAGGGTAACAAACTTCCAACAGTCTTTCTACAGAGACTTTTTCCTCCCAACTACCCCCAGGGATGTTGGGCTTTCCCTGGTGCAACCAGCCACTATGAAAAAACAGAGCATCCCCCTGACAGGGCCCAGCATCCACCTTGCTCTGTTGCTGGCATATTTGTGCTAGAGCAGAGGATTTTACAGATGCCAGAAATGAAGCAAAGCACAATCAGGAGGATCTAGTCCACGTACCAAAAAAGTCTTCAGAAAAGTCTGCTGTTCTTCCACCTTTATTTCAAATTCAAGAGCATCTCTTTTATACGGGCAATGAATAAGGAGCCATGTGGTAATTCACAGCTGCCCTTCCTGACCTCTGAAATAAATCTGCCATTAGAGGAAATCGGATGCTGACTTCCATGGCAGAAAGCAAGAGTTTGTTAGAGGGTAAGTACAAAGGACCCAGAACCTGGAAAGCTTTGAAATGACCTGTCTCACCGCAAGAAGGCTGCTGGCACAGGCAGTGAACACTAAGCCCAAGGAAGAGCTAAGGCCAATGTCACATATGACTTCCTAGTGCCTCCATTAAATCTTCAGAAAAACACACTTCATGCAGTCACAATTCCCAGAGGACTTGACATCTCCCTCCTTTCTGAACAGGAAAAGTGTTAAAAATACAGAATATGAAAATAGTTTTTAAAGATATATCCATTTTCTGAATAGGTAACCAAAATGCTGTTTATCGGGGGCTCATAGGAATCAAGCAGATGATATCTCTAGTACAGACAGATGATCCCCTCATCAAAAACCCAAAGATAATGTCTGCCTTTTGAGAGAAGACAGAGCAACATCCTCAACATGACCTGCCCATGTCACAGGCTGACAAAGCTCTGTGCTGCCACTGATGACTGAGGTCTTAACACTGGGCACAGGCTGCCCAGGGAAGCTGGGGATGACCCATCTCTGGAAGTGTTCCAGGCCAGGTTGAACAGGGCTTGGAGAAACCTGGTCTACTGGAAAGTGTCCCTGCCCATGGCAGGGATGTTGGAACCAGATGGTCTTTACGGGCCCCTTCTCATCCAAATAATTTTGTGGTTTGATGATTAAGAGTACAAAAAAAGATTACATAGCAGCAGGACAAAAAAAGAAGGTGCTAAAATGAACAATAAAATGCAGAAGGGAAATCTGAAAGACATTCTCAAAAATATTAATTAATGTGAAAATCTTAAAGACTGAAACACCATAAATCCAAGCTTTATAGTTGTCTGATTAAGGTTTGCTGCATTGTATCCTGCAGAAGAATGGAAATGGTTAGAGTCTGCAAATACATTCAGAAGATGATAACACAGTTTTGCTTTCAAAGATAAAGCAGGAAATAATTCAATTTAACAATCAAATGGGAGGTGGGGATCCACGCTGAAGCTGTTTCCAGGGACAGAGGCACCTGACTCAGGCACTGATCTTTTGGAAAAGAGATAAAGTAAAATATTTTTATATTATTATTATTATTATAATTGTTATTATTAAAAAGGAAACTGGATCTAGGACCAGTACACAATAAATGCTGACCTTCCCTGGGGACATCCAAGAGAAGCAGAGGCCTTCCATCCCTCTTCCAGGTCCTGGCACCTAAATTGGCTGGCTCCTCCTGTGCAATGGCACAAAGAAGAAATTGTTCCCAGAACATACTGGGACATACGGAGCTAATCTCCAAATCTTTTCACATAAAATGGCTCTCTCTTATATCAGTTCTCCAGTGTCTCACAAAATTCAGCTCCCTTGAAACTCAGTCTTGACCTCCCACTGACAACCACAACAGGGTCTCAGATTTCATGAAAACCGCCACCCAGCTCTGCACCACTGTTGTGCAATTTGGGTGAAATTAGTCAGAGCGTTCGTAACACATTAGAAAGCACAGGCAACTAGCAGAGACCACACTGCATCGGTGCCCAGCCATTGAAAACCAGCTGTGAATGATCCACAAGATTAGGAAGACATTTACTTAAACCATAGTGAGGCACTGGCACCTTACCCAGAGAGAAGCTGTGGATACCCCATCCCTGGAATAGATCCAGGGGAAGTTGGGTGGGGCTTGGAGCCACCTGGTCTAGTGAAAGGTGTCCCTGCCCATGGAAGAGGGGATGGAACTGGATGTTCTTTGAGGTCCCTTCCAACCCAAACCATTCTAGAATTCTCTGTATCTGGCCATTGAGAACCACAAACCAAGGTCACACCTCTCTGAGTCCCATCTCCCTTCACAGAGCAGAGCACAAGTTATTAAGGGACTATTGTTTCCAAGCTGTTCCTTGCATTGGTATCTCTCCTGGCAAACCAGTGAGATAAAAAGCTGATAGGAATATGGTTTCCATATCAATGTGTGCATTACCCTGTGCCTGCAAGGAGGCAGCTATTGCCTTGTTTTCCACTTGATCCGGAGATATTATCAATAACTTCATCTATCTGTGGCACCAGAAAACAATGGAAGGTCAGGCAGGGCTAACACTGAGCCTCTTGCGTTGATTATCTATTCATGGGATCGTAAAGAGAAAGTCACACAGATGGGAAGGGAGAGCACTTCTCCAGATGTGATTAGAAATGCTGCTGCGGCCATTCCTTCCGTGTTTCAGAACTCACTTTATTCACAAGAACCCACACTTTCTCCAGAGATTATGCACACAGGCTTTACACATGCTCAATTCAGATAATCTGGAGAGATTTTTCTTAAAAATAAATCCAACCCAAGATTTTTTCAGTGTTCAATTCAGTGAAAGCAGCTGCAGGTTGGCACTACACAAAGCACATGAAAATCTGCCATCTCCCCCCTGAAACACAGAACAAAATTCAAAATACTAAAAGTGAAGTTGAGTTAAAACCGTGTTCCTTGAAAGATGCATCATATGCATGAGACATATCTATTTTTACCCAGCTTCAGCAGTTGCATTCAAAGAATTAAAGTGTCCAAACCTTTTCAACAAAACTAGCTTTGCACAAAATGGGTGGAATTTCCTTGAGGGCTATGCTCCCATTTTCTGAATGCTTATTTTTGTTTGTTTAAAATCATAGGATAGCTCCAAAGCAGAGCACATCGAGAGAAAAGGAGTCCTTCAGAGCAGAGTCTGAATTTTCAATGTAATATTTTTATTAACTCATTATTCTCTTTGAAATTTTTTAAAACAAAATGATAGCTTTTTATGAGCAAGGTTACTATTTAGAAAATAAAAATATAATCAGACTTCAGACATATGCATTAATTTCACTGAATTAAAACATCTGCAAATTTAAAAAAAAAGCTATCACAAAACACAAAACAGGTCAAGTGCTCTAAAAGGAAAAGCATTTTGGATCTTTACTTTGTTTTGCAAACAAGGCAACACAGTATGAATAGGGATGGTTTCACTATCAGTAAAACCAGGCAAAGTTCTACAATCAAGCCAATGTGCCTTCTTCCTTTAAAAGATATTAATAATACCCCAGGGTTACCTTACTGTTCAGATTCACAGAGCAATCCATGGCAACCCAACCTTCCCCACATCAAAGAGTACCAAGGGAGGTACAACAATTAGGGTGTTGATTAAGAAAATCAACAGATGAGACAATTGATGCAAATAATCCTGTTTATAAAATTATAGAATAGTTTGGGTTGGAAGGGACTTGTAAAGACCATCTGGTTCCAACACCCCTGCTAGGGCCAGGGACACCTTCCACTATCCCAGGTTGCTCCAAGCCCCATCCAGTCTTGAGCAGAGCACTTCCAGGCATGGGAAATCCACAGCTTCTCTCGGCAACCTGGCCAGAACCTCACCAGCATCACAGAGGAAAAATTTCTTCCCAGTATCTATTCTAACCCTGCCCTCTTTCAGTTTGAAATTATTCCCCCTTGTCCTGTCACTCCATGCCTTTGTCCCAGTTCTCTCTCCAGCTGTCCTGTGACCTGTTTAAGTACTGGTAGGTGCTCTAAGATCTCTCTAGAGCCTTCTCTTCTCCAGGCTGAACAATCCCATTTTTCTCAGCCTTTCCTCGTAGGAGAGGCAAAAAAGCTCATCTGGCTACTGGCAGCATATTCAGGTACACTTAAAGGGCTTCAGTGCCAGCTGCAAAGCCCAGCACTGTTTGGATTCATGGATGGAGCAGGGATGGAACCTCCCCACCTGATCAATTCATCCTCAATACATGGCAGCACCCCAAAACAGCTTTCCATTATTAGACGTCAAAAACAAATGACAAAACTCTGAAGTAAAACAGCCTCTACACTCAGCCCACAAATATAAATGCATTTAACTGAAGACAGAGTTATTCTGATCCTTCAAACATCCCCCCCAACATCACCAAGAGCTCCCTGAACCCATCTCACAGGGACCAGAGCATCAGTGCTGCTCTTTTTGTTTGGATAGGCCTTTATTCAATTAGACCTAAGAGCATGGGAACAACCTTTTTCATTTTGCAATATACTCAAACGAGTATTTGCCCTTACACAGGTTCTGAATGTTCCTGAGCTAAGCGGCAGGCAGGAATTAGGTGCTAATTGCAGTTGCTCTCTCAGACACGTCGCAAGACAAATCTTCGTGACTAGAAGGTTTATTTCTGTCAGCAGCCTTGAGAGGGCTCATTAAAAGTGATCACCTGATGTCACCAATTCTTCATAAAATACAACAGAAAGAATATTTTTTTCCCAGCAAAAAACAACCCACCACCATCAAAGTGTAACAAGAGCCATAAATACATTGTTCTGGAGTAACTTTAGCCATAGTCCAGATTCCCCTTTTCTGTTATATGTCTAAACCAACATCTACTGAAAAAGGAATGAGACATTCTACTAATGCCAGCACTAATGACAAGCTTTTATGAACAGATACTGACTTCACCCCCGCCTCCAACACGATGATTAACACATCTACAGCAGCACACACAGCTCCAGCCCCAAGCACTGAGAATGAGCCCCCATCCATGGAAATGGAAAAGACCACAGTAAATGGCCTCAAGTTGCACAAGGAGAGGCTTAGATTAGATACTGGGGGAAAATTCTTCATAGGAGGGGTTGTTCAGCCTTGAACAGGCTGCCCAGGGCAGTAGTGGAGTCACCATCCCTGGAGACATTTATTAACAGATGTGTGCACTTGGGTCATGGTTTAGTGGTGGGCTTGGCAATGCTGGGTTAATAGCTGGTCTTGATGGAGGGCTTTTCCTACCTCAGCAACTTTATGAAGTAACATGACATTGCAACCCAAGAGAGCAAAAGGACAGCTGTAAATAGGATGCATCTTCATCTCTCTTAAAAGAAAACGTGAAAGAAGGTCAAAAAAAAAAAAAAAAGGAAAATAAGTTCATCACACAGACCAGTGTGCTTTACCAGGGGAATTCCCTAAGATTTATGTCACACTGGTGCAAATTAAAGGCAAACTGCCCTCCAAATGTTCACTCTGCAGCCCTGGTCACATCCTGGCATCTCCCGTTCCAGGGTGGTTAAGCTGAAGACTGGAAGGTATTTTCTCTTGCAAACTTTCCCTTGGCAATCCAAGTGAGGAGGCTTCCTGAGGTAAATGATACACTTCAGCTGCTTATATTACTTTTCCCATTTTCAGATCTCAAATCAGATTTGGGCACTGTTTTCATTATCAGCACAGAAAAGTGTCTGAGCAACTGCCATCCCAAATCCATCAGGATATGTGTCACTCATCCCTGTGCACAGTGACACGTGCTGTAGGTATGCAGGCTGCTGCTCCAAGCATTTAATCTATTTCTGCCTCTGGGTTGCTTCAAATGAAAAATATTCTGTGCACAAACGGCGCATTGCTGCATGCAGAGCTGTCAGTTATATTTATTTCACAAGTAGTTTAAGACATGACGTGAACTGAGTTGCTGGTAAGATTTTACTACAAGCTATCAAAGACTGAGGCAGACACCATCTATAACTACTCACTTTCATCCTCACCCCCAGTGACTCACACTCCCTGTGCCAGCAGTGAGCACAGCCACAGCTTCCAAATCCCCCCGAGAGTCTGCAGAGCCATTATTTGGGCACTGACAGAAACCAGTGCTCACCAGGAGAAACCCAAACTTGTGATGGTCAATTGGCAACCCCAGGGAGCTTTCACTGCACCAGGGACACCAGACTCACACCCATACCCTTCCTTCCATGTGGTAACCTGTGGCCATTGGAAAAGTACCAGATACGTCAGTCTGAGGAAGTACTAAAGTGTCCACAAGAATTTAGGAACAGCTACAAGGATCCATCAGTGTACTGGAGAGCCAAGAGCTCTCCAGACTTACTCCTGCCAAATAATTCCCTTTTAATAGAGGTTAATTTGGGATAAGCCTGCAGAATCAAATGGCACAGCTCTGTTGTTACACTGAGGCTTACAGAGATATTAGGAATTATCAGTACTCTGTCTGAGCTCACTGGGCATATGGCATTGATTTCCTGAGAAAAATATGACACATCAGTTAGTTTTTTTCAGGCTGTAGGGACTTGGGGTGCAAAACCCAAGGGCTCCTCCATGAACATCAGCCCACAGCCCTGGCCTGCAGCTTGGTTTGCTGGAGCTATACTCCTCCAAATGTAGGGAAAATGCTTAGCAAACGTGTTTTAGCTTAGGCTGTAACTCCAGCAATTTCTCAGCATATCAACAGGTCCTCAGAAGAACCAGGAGAAAACACCTTCAGCTGTGGTGTACGAGCAATTAAACCAGAATCCATTAAAATGATGAGGCATTAGACAGAGCGCATGACCCTGTAGAATTACTTTGTATTAAGAATATATTTGGCTATTTCTACATGTGAATCCAGTCTGAAGATAAAGATTTATTTATGTAATATTAAGGGATTTGTGCAGATGGTGTTTCAAAGCAGATCCTTAAAAATGTAAATTTGCCTGCAAGATATGAGGACACATTTTACACAAATAAACATATTTGCATTACATTTGCTAAGTTCTATTTAGATTCACTTTTTCATATATTTACTGCAGTGCAATTGTTGAGGACTTCAACAATTAAGATTTCATCCAATCATAATAAAACTCAAAACCAAAAAATGAAATCCCAACTTTCGCCAAGGTTGTGTAAGGCCCCAAAAGTCTAAGCACAACAAAAACCTTACATCCTTACAGTATAAAAATCTATATATTCATACTGTCTCCTTCCCCTCTTACTCTATGATGTCTCTGAAACGTGCTCAAAACCAGCACCTGAGAGTCCTATGGGGGTTATTTATATAAAATTTTGGGTGCACTTTGTGTGTCCAATAGATAATGGGCATAGAAAAGATACACTCTTCCTGAGGAAGAATGAAAGCATTATCTTCTGTAACACCCCACTCTTGCCCTGCATGTCTCCTGCACGTACAAGAATTCCTGCTCCCTGAGCACATGCCTTTGGCAAGAGACATGCAGGCTTTGATGTCAGAGTCAGCACAGGTGATTTCCCAGCACGCTGTGGCTGAACTCTGGGTTTCCCTGTGCACGCTGCTTCCGAGGCTCCCCACAGCCCTGCTGCTTTCAGCATCAGCCACACATCTGCTGCTGCTTGCTGAGCACTGACAAATTCAGCTGTGCTGAGCCTGGCAAGGAGCTTTGCTTCCAGCTGAGACGTCTTCAATTGCTCCTCACATCACAGATTGGATTTCCTGTTGCTCCACAGTCAGCACATCTCTGCTGTTAAGATTCTCCAGAAAAACTGCAGCATCTTGGGTTACAGAAAAAAAAATTAAAAAGCAGGGTGAAAAGAAGGGGAAGAGAAGAAGTGAAGAGGGAAGACGAGAGGGAAAAGAAGGAATCAACCAAGCCCTGCTGGCTCCTCTTCCTTCTTTACTCCAAGCATCTGGGATACACCTTCTTGTAGATCATTTCTGTAAATCACAATGTACAAGCAATCTCTAAAGGACCCAAAGTGACCGGAGACACTTGTACATGGTCTGTGGGGGCTCTGCCCAAACCATATGTGGTTTGGAACCAACTGGAATAGCAGTTGCACACACGTTGCACTACATGGCATTACTTTACATCCAGTCTTTATATTACTCTGAGTTCCTACCTGGAAATTTTTAGAGTGGGTGCAAGTTTGGACTTCTGGAGGCTGTTTCAAACAGATGGCAGAAAACTGGGAAAAGTGCCAGCATTTCCTTTTCAAAAGCTGGCTGCTAAAGCTTCCAAAGACAGTTCTGAGCATCTTCACTTGCAACTGTCGCAGCAAGAAATTACACAAAAGGTACATAAATGTGGTTATTGAAACATGCAAGCTTTGGAACTCACAGAGGAAAACGTGCATGCTTTTAAAAACAGAATTTTTTTTTAAGTTGCAAAATTCACAGAGCTGGTGTGCAATGCTCACCTACAACTGTCAGAAGCTTTTTCATTGGCATAAAAGGAGAATGTGCCTCCTTCTCTTCCTCCTCCTCCCTTGTCCAAAAACTAAGGAAATTTTGATTTTTGCCTTAAGAAAAGCTGTAATGCCTCAAAGACCCCAGCTGTGGTCCCCCAGCACAGGATGCTGAAAACAGTGGCAAAAGAGGGAAAAAAAAGTGGAGATGGGAAAAACAGGTCAGTGAGGTAGGAGGAAAGCAAGGGTTTTCCATGGTGAGCAGCAGGCCAGAATCCCACCTGCCGACCAAGCTGCTGAATCCTTGCCACCTGTCTGCTTACATAACGCTTCCTCCAGCTTGTATCTAACAGCTTGAAAACTGGTATAGAACATCAAACTCTAAATCAGTGCTTCATGCTGACACACCATATGTCAGCGTGTACTTAAGTAGTCACCAAAAGTGTTAACAGCAATTATTTAAAAATTATTACGGTTTATTCATGTAGAGAATTCCTTCTTGCATTGACTCAAATCCCCCAAGACAAGAATTTTTTTATAAGCTGCATTTTCTCCTCAATTTTCAACCTGATTTTGTGGTCTTTAACTATTTTAATTTCATTTTGGTTTAAAACAATGTACTTTACTACTGAGGTATTCATTTACAGTGCTGTTTTGAGGGGAAATTACTTAAAGAAAATAAAATTAAAAGGTTTTCCTCCCAAGCATGGCACCTTCTAAGTGTTCCCTTGGTTCTGCAAAAGTAAGAAGACTGTCTTGTCTCCTGGTGCTGCTGTTTAGAACATCTGACCACCACATCTGGAACAGCATCCACAGAAAACAAGTGCAAAAGCCCCTAGGTGCCCTTAGGCCTTTCAGAGAGCCAGGTGATAAAAAAGCTGCACATAAGAGCCTTTTTTAGTGTGTTTAGTCTCCACCATTCAGCTTGATGCTTGTAAGTCAATTGCTAAAGAAAAAAAATTACAGTGCATAAATCCACACAAAGAACTAAAAATAAAAATAAGGGAGCAGAAGGGAGAGCCCATTCCCATGGGCTTTTCTCTGGTGGCAGAGGCCAACCTGAGAAGCTGCAGTCAGCACTGATACAGGCTCTCCCTTGGATGAAGACAGCATAAATAAAGTAATTCGATTAATCAAGTAGGGAACTATTTAGCATCTAATTAAAATACCCAATTAATCATAATTTCTTCAAAACAGTCTGCTAAAAATGATATTTTTATATATGATATTATGAAGTCAATAATACCCAAGAAGAAAATAAACAACCTATTTTGCCTTTATTTGATGCCTTGCACTGCACATCTAATGCCACCTCCCTGCCAGGGTATCCATGTTGCAGCCGGATCCCTGAACAAGATTCTGGATCCCTCAGACCAAAACTTCAGACCAGTCTTGCATTGAAACTGCTGATCCCTCATCACACAAACAATATACAGAAAAGTGTAAATCAGCCTAAAACAGGGGGCACGACAATTCTTTGTTTCACACTAACAAAATCTGGTTTTCCATTTGTCTGCACCTTTTGCTGTGTGGATCAGCAGTGCAAGGCTGGGGCAGACTGAGTTTTTATAGAAGTCAGTGGGAGCAGGGAGCCACATGTGGCATTGGCTTGGAAAAACCTGCTTGTGTACTCCATCATCCTTCCAGCTCCTCAGTGCTTTTAAAATTTTGGGAGAATTCACAGTACTAAAAGGCACAGAGGGAAAAATACCCCTTCCAGTTTCTCTCTGTTACAGGTACTAAGTTCCTACCAACAGTCCTTACTGACAAAAAGCTCTTTCTGTCATTGAGCTCATGATTTCCTCATCAAAGATAACTGTAAACTGATGGTGGGAATATAACAGCAATAAATCAGTAGCTGATGTTTTACTTGCTCTGTGCTTTTAGTTATTAAACATTCGGGGGCCTGTTTTTTCCTACTGTAACAAGCATCAAGTCAAATGCAATAAGGAAATAAAATTAAGACCAGCATCTTCCCAAGCGCTTGAGAGTTTCCTCGTACAGAATCACAGAATCATTAAGGTGGAAAGACCCCCAAGATCACTCCACAGTATTTACCATTAATGTCAGAGTAGAAGATATATATAAATAATATTCTTGTTTGTTTTAAACCTTAAAAAAATACGAATTTGGGTCCTAACATGTATCTTAGAAACATGCACAACTTCATGCAGCATAGAAAGACAGGACTTACCAGAGAAATTAATTCATAAATACAGCTCCTGTTTACTCAGTATTTGAACTGTCTCAAGAGAGATAAACCTCACCTGGCTTGGCTTTAGACAGAAGCTGCTCAGTCAAAAGCTCATACAGACCAAGACTGTAAATTTGAACATTATTTTTGCAAGACTGTTAAGTATTTTCTTCAACACGATAAATTAGGTTATTTTTTTACCTTTCTTTGAAGAAGTTTTTAGAAGGTTTTCCAACTCTATAATTCAAAGTCCTGCCAAAGGATATGAGCTACAGCCATCTGCAATGCTGTAATATAATTTCCAATGCCCCTAAAAATGCTCTTCCTGAATTTTAAGTAAATATTGGTATTTCTTTATTGAAAACAACAAACATTCACAATCCTATTCCCAACTTCCTTTGAATTTATTGATTGCAGATGCCTGTTGCCATCAGGCATATTTCTGAATTTGGGTAAAGCCACTGTGGGTTTTCATACTGCAGGATACAGCTGAGGAAGACCTGAGCAACCTGATCCTTCCACTGCTAAACTCTCCTCTGCCCTGAACTGATTTTTTAAATTCCAGATTCCATTTGCAGTTTATCTTTCCTGACTGGTGTCCCGCAGCAATGCTGAGCTGTGTCCTGACTGACTGGCCCGTTTTTGTAGGCACATGAAATATGGTTAAAAATATCTGTCAGGGTCCCTGCACTGCTCATGGGCCAACTCCAGTTTATGCTTGGTTAGGAAATCCCCTCAAAGAGCATTGCAGCCTCCTGCCTGCCACTGGGAGTATGCAAATGTCTGCTTGGTGACCAAAAGGAGGAGAAAATTAGAGGAATAAAACAATGGGAAAACCATAGAAGCTTAAAAAGAAAGTCAAGCAGTATGATATCTCATTTGATTATTGTATAAATAGCCTATACTTTATCCTATACAACCATTTCACATTCCCAGATCAAAACATTTCATGAAGCATTTTGCAGATGTGGCTCCAGGCTGTTTTCTGATCCAATGAACATTATGAGATGATGTGAATGAAATGTCAGTAAACAGGTTAAAGATATCTGGAGATGCAGTAATTCTACCTGATTATTTTGAAATGTCAGAGTTCTCCAGCTCCTTGTTGGGGATGATGGCTTCCTCTGGAGCCTTTCCAAGGAGCAGGAAGACAAGATTTGGGGATTCAATGCTGCT
The DNA here is from genome assembly GCA_013399225.1 of Rhipidura dahli. Classification (NCBI taxonomy): domain Eukaryota; kingdom Metazoa; phylum Chordata; class Aves; order Passeriformes; family Rhipiduridae; genus Rhipidura; species Rhipidura dahli. Next base: position 755,531 of record VXAC01004212.1, read on the forward strand.
TCTTTTCTAAGTATTGTTAGTATTTTATGTATGTTAGTGTCAGTAAAAATAAGTAACCTCATGAAATACTAAGTTATTACAAAAGAACACTTGCCCATGAGAACCTAACTTCAGAACTATAGGATTCCCTGAGCTCAGGTTACCAAAGACCTTCACTCGTGTGAACAGGCAGTACAGATGAGATGCCAGTACAAACTACATCCACATTCACAGGTGTAACAGGATCAAACAGGGTAATGAAGCATTTCTTTAACAATTCTCCAATTCTTCACCTTTTATGACTGCAAGGAAGTGTTAAGTAGATAAATGCACCAAGATTGAAAAGACGAAAGAGAATAAAAAAAAGAGATGTCTGTTCACACAGCATTATGAAAAACATCCCAGCCCAGTGCAGAAAAAAAAAAAATTTAAAAAGACACAGTGTTTCTGAAAACACAGAAAGAAGCAATTTGAAGAAATTCAGTCTATTAGGAAATTGCCATCAATTTAAGAAAGTGGTGAAATATGACTTAAAAATAAAAAAAAAAAAGCCAGAAATCCCATCAGGCCAGAAAGAAGATGGATTTGGGAGAGAACTGCTCGGGAGGGCAGGGTTCCAATGATTTTCCTGGGCTGGTTGTAGCTGGAGCTACAACCCCATGTGCTGTCTGTGCCACCTTCTGCAAAGGAAAACAAAGCATTTCTTTTTTAAAAGAGCCAAACGAATTAGCTATAACTGATGAGCCCAGAACGGCATCCTGCAACCTGTTTACATTTCTAAAGTGAGCCTAGAGTAACTGCACTCCAATTTTCCCCAACTCATTATGTAAAATAAAAGCCAGCTGAAAGCCAGTGTGGGGCCACCAAATGCCTTCATTAGCTTTCAGTTCTGTTCCAGTAAAAATGCAGCCAAAATCTCCTGGGTTCGGAGAGGCTGAAATTCTAGCCTTAACAGCCTTTTACTTCCTCAGCACTGTACAGCTTCAGCAAGATTTTCTGCCAGTTAGTTTGGACCTAACAAGCCATTTCCCCATTAACACAAAACACAATGTGTCCAGGGGTATTAAGCATTTTCAACAAGGCCCTGTTTTACAGTCACTCCAAGAATGACGATGCCAAAATATGAATCTAAGACAGATGTTTTCCAGATGTGCAGAGCACCTCACTTATATGCTGGATGTAGAGCTCTTCCTAAATGCTGTAAGGGTTGTACCAGCTGCATTTAGATAGGTTGACCCCTGAGTTTCTGCTTATGGGAAACTATTCCTAAGAAAAAAATTCTCTAGAAAATGGGCACATCTCTCACATACCTATAGGAGGGTGAAGGATGAAGTTTGACAGTAACCATTGAAGAGAACAAATGGGAAAGGAATGGGAAGCCGTAGATGGAGAGGGGCAGTGCTGTGAGCACGACTGCATAGAATTAACATTAAATGGTTTGGATCTGAAGGGACCTTAAAGCTCATTTCCCCCAGTTCTCCCCCCTGCCAGGAGCAGGGACACCTTCCACTATCCCAGGTTGCTCCAAGCCCCATCCAACCTGGCCTTGGACACTTCCAGGCACGGGGCAGCCACAGCTTCTCTGGGCACCCTGTGCCAGAGCCTCACCATCCTCACAGGGAGGGATTTCTTCCTAAAAATCCAGTCCTTGACCTCACCGATGGCATTGAGGCCATGGGGAAGAGCATCTGCCTCACCACACACCACTGTGATGTGTCTCTACAGCTTAAACAATGGAGTGTTTGAGACAGAGATGAGACTCTGAGTGGACCAAAATCTCTCCCCTCCCTTCAAGCCCCTGCCCAGAAGTACCTGAGAATGCAAACACCCACCCCATAGTCCAAGAATGCCACAGCCTTTGCACAGCTCACAGAGAGTTCACAGCACTTAGAATCCTTGAGCTGAGTAGGTATTCATGCCCCTTCTTTTTTTTTTCTATATTATTCGAGAATTCAAGTATAGATACTTGAACACTGGCCACATGAAAATAGCACCACAGCAGTTTTCTTTTAAGACTGTTTTACAACTCGAGCCAGAAGAATGCAGCAGAACCCAGAGCACACTTACCCTTCAAAAACTTACAAATTACATGGGACACTCCAAAAATATATATTTCTAAATCTTCCCTTCAGCACAGCTCTGATCCAAAAAAAAGACCAAATATAGGAGATTCCTGTAAGCCCTCAAGAGATGCTGCTATTGCTTCCAGTTTACCTGCAAGGCACCCAGATGCTGTGCCAAGGGTGAGCTGCACATGGCTGATCCAGCTGTCTGTCTTTACTCAGAGATAGAAGTCTTTATATCAGTTCACTCATGGGCAGGTTATGGGAATCGCATTTCCAAACAAGATTTGCTTTAATTGGCTATGCTGGTGCTCCCAGAGGAGTGTTAAGATGGGGCTTAGATAATGCTCCCACAGCAAGTAACTGCAAACCTAAAGTTAAATCTGCTTTTCCACAAATATTCAGGAACATTTGCTTCCTGGCAACATTCCTGTTAGTAAACCAATTTGCTAAAATATTCATGAATAGCAAACTACAGGGCCATGGATACAGCCAAATGCTTACATATGACAATACAACTAAATATTCATCACCAATGTTTTCACAGTATTTGGCTTGTTCTAGATTAAATGAAAAAAAATCCCTGTAACAATGACTGGCATTCAGCATCATGGATTCCACTGGAAAACCTCTGGTGAGGAGATTGGCTGGTGTTTGACAAGGACCCCCAGGATTGCCCTGCACCCTCAGGGTTCTTGTACATGTCCAAACACTGCAGAGAGACCAGAGGGCACCAACATCTCCAAACCTGCCACAATACCTCCTGGTGAGCTGTTGTGCCAGAACAGGTAAATAAGGATCAATAAATAAAACCTCACTAAAAATTTCATATATTACTCTGAAATAATTTGAAAAATAAAATCCCCCTCATTCTTGAAAAACAGCAAAACTCTCAACGAAGTTGCCAGTGTGGCAGACTAAAAGCAAGGAAGGAAGAGGGAAGCCTTCCTTCCCTGACAGATCCTGACAGGAGACTGCAGTCACTGCAGGAAGAAACATACCCCATGCACCCCATGGCAAACCTCTTCCAGGTGAGCCTTTGTTCAGCCCATCAGGCTGTTTACAGTGCAAATAACCCTCATTCAAAAGGTAAATAAAAATGTCTTCCTTTGGACACATCACCAATCAACTTTTTACTATGAAAGTTACGTTTAAATATTTAAATACTTTGATACATTTCAATTGTGAGCTTCCTCCCCATCGCATGGCTCATTCCTTCTCAATTTTTAAACTAAAGAGCAGAAGAGATTGAGCTCTGTTTTACTCCATCACAGGGGTTCATTAACATGGGGATATTTTTTTCACCAAGACCATTAAGAGCTGAGGAGGCTGCAATTGCACTTGTACAATTCCAGTATTTCCTTTCCCTTCCAGAGCTGCAAATCCAAACATGGATCATCTCCTTATGCCACGACAGCAGCCGGATGGGTTTCAAACCCCACTGCCCTGTGTGCCAAGCACAATCCCACACTTAAAGACATGGTGCACCTCTTTGGACCACTCATGACTAGTTTCATCCCTGCTTGGGCACAAGGACTCTGTGTTCTGTAGTCCTGGCCCAACCATATCCCTCCTTCACCCCTGCAAAACCTATAGAAAAATCAGCATATGCCAGGGGATTTTATTGGGACAGGGTACTTAAGAATTGGGATGATTTAACAAGAGTTCTGATACCTTTTTCTGTGACCTTGAGAAAGTCACTGGCTCACCTCTAGACTGCAATTCCTCCTCTGTAATGGGTGGATTACTATTTTCCTGGCATGCAAAGGTGTTGTGAGGTCTAATTCATTAATCTTTGTAAAGCATTCTAGGACATTTTGATGGAAAATGCAAAATATTATCAGTAAAAGCCTTCCATTTAAATCTCACCTGGAAACCCTCCTCTTACTCCTTAATTTGTGATTGATGCCCATGCAATTAGAGGTAATGGGATTTACATGTAGACTCCAGCAGTGGAGCAGACCCAACTGGAAGGTGCCAGCAAGAGCAGCAGTGCTAATCCACAGGAAGGAGCTGGACAATTGGTGCCTGCACTGTGTGATCCATGGCTGAATGTTGGACCCTTGGACTGCACCAGGACAACCTGAATCAGCTCTGGGCAAAGGGATGGGGCAAAGAGGCCCCTGCCACTGCAGCACCTACTATCCCACACCAGCACCCAGCAATGACAGGACAAAGGGAATGGCTTTACACTGTCAGAAAGCAGGGTTAGATTGGATAGTAGGAAGAAATTCCTCCCTGTGAGGGTGGTGAGGCTCTGGCACAGGTTGCCCAGAGAAGCTGTGGCTGCCCCATGTCTGCAAGTGTCCAAGGCCAGGTTGGATGGGGCTTGGAGCAACCTGGGATAGTGGAAGGTGTCCCTGCTCATGGCAGGGATGCTGGAACTGGATGAGCTGTAAGGTCCCTTGCAACCCAAACCAGTCAATGATGATTCTATGATGCTCCTACCCCCCATGCCTACAACTGCACTGATAATTAACTATGTGCTTTACATTTGAAATTAATCTTTATTAATTGTCTTTTCAGCAGTTTCTACCCAAAGAGCTTTCAAGCCACGAGCAGGCACAAATAAATCTGCACATCACTCATTACCTCCCTATGTCAAGTTTTATTATTTGTGGGAGCAGTTCCATCTCAGGCAGGAGAGGAAAGGCAGATAACCTCACCCCTGGCACTCCATGAGCCCCTGATGAGAGAAGAGCTTCAATACTACATGCAAAAAAACAACTGGGAAATGACAAAGGGCTTTATCAGTACCCCATGCTGGGGATTCGAACTGCCTGTTAAATCCTGGAGCAGAGAGGCAGGAAAGGAGCCAAGGCTGGGGGAAGCTGGAGCACCTATTTCCTTGCAGCCACCTAACTGAATCCGCAGCATCCCGCCTGTTGGTATTCCCAGGCACTCAGAATTTCCATTTGCTCCATGGATTTTTATACTGAGCACCCAGAAAAATTAGCATTTGTGCTGAATAGCTTTTAATCAACTGTTCTCAAGTGTCAATCCTTTTTATCTTTAAAGCACTTCTAAATCTCCCTGCCTCAGTATCCCCTAGCCCTAAAATTTATTCTAGGCATTTGTTTTCCTTCATTCAGCTTCCAGTGCCCTTTACCATGATCTAATTATCTTAATCTTTAACGTTCATCTCTACCTTTTATCCTTTTCAGTTTTCATTTAAAGCAATCTCTCCATCTCTCTCAGGTTTGGGGCTTTTTTGTTTATTATGAAATTGAAGTTTTCCTTGGCCTCTGTCTCATCACAGAGCTGGAGGTATCCTATGGAGAGTCCCCTGGCATGGAGCTGTATGTCACTTCTCAAAAGGTGACTTGTGGGGGCCTTAAGTAAATCAGCATTCTATTCTATTGATTCAATTTATGTAATTTTAGAGAAATGAAGGCAGCTTCTAAAGTGTTACAGTATTTGTTCTAATTCATTTGAAATTACTTGGGTAATGGTATGTGCCAGCCTTCCTTTCCACTGGGAAAAGTATGGATGTAGACACTTCATAGAATATTTTAGTTTGGAAAAGACCTTTAAGATAATTGAGTTGGGAAAATTGCAGATACACTTTTGAGCATCCAAGCTCTTTTCAGGACTGTGAGAGGTTCAGCAATGCAGAAGCTCAGTAAATGTGTCACTTTTTAATCATGACTTTGTAATATCATGCCCCACTTTGCTGGCATTTCTCCAGTTTTACACCACTTAAAGGATTTTGGGAAATTGCTGATGGAATGGTGAAAGCTAATATTAGATTTAACACTTTAAAAAAAGCAAAAACTTTCTTTAATGTTTCCTACATAAGACTCTTCAATATTTAAGTATGGTTTGAGATCCCAAATTAATGTACAATAAACACGAACCTGGCTTGCAAAGAAAAGCAATGTGGACGCAGTGAGGTCAGACTGCCAGCAAATCGCAACAAGCATGTGTCAGATGCAAAGAGCACACAAAAATAGGTAGAAAGACAAACACCCCCTGACATAATGAGCCTTGCAGATAGCAGCACCAAAGTTGGCACAGGAACTTACACTGGTAAATACAAACCCCTTCCTTGCTTTTCTTCCCACACTCTTTAATTTGATTCTCCATCCTCCTCCTCTGCTCCGTCCCCCACCACAACTGCTAAGGCTGCGCATCAAAAAAAGCTTCATTATCACCTCTCAGCTTTGCTGAAAGCACTGCAGTGAAGGTTTAGCAGATCCAGGCTTGCAGCAGATACCACCCTTAAGCCACCTGCATCTCATTTCCCTGCCCTCAAGAACATCAAGCTGAAACTTACAGTGCTTCAAACTGACACCACCTCATGCTAGCATTGTCTTCCTCCACACCATGGAGATTTAGGCTGAGCTTTTATATTTTCAGCATGTAAGCAGTTTCTCTCATATTTTATGTTCATGGAGGGCAGGGATTACTACACAGCACTGGGTGTTGGTGTGGTCCTCCAGCAAGGGAGCCATGCTACCCTTTCCATTAACCACGGGCTGCAGGGACTCCACTTCAACCAGTACATCATCAAGTTATAAGGGAGAAACAAATTAGAAAGAATAGTTCTCCTTTTTCTTTTTTAAGATGTTAATACTGCTGCTGAAATATCCTTTAATTCCTCTGATCACTAGCTGATATATAATATGAAGCTGTTTGTTTTTATGGGAGATATTATGGACATACACATCAAGACTGGCAACTGGAGAAGATTAATAGACTGGCCTGTAAATGAGATGAGAGAGATAACAGTCAACAAGTAAAACTGTTCATGGGCGTCACGGTCATGACTGCTTTAAGAAAATGCTACACAACTTCATATTTTTTTAAAAAAAAAGACACATCACAGTTACTCCTGCACTCCCCAAATGGCCACTGCCTCAAATTGCAGCAAAAAACACACTAAGAATGCTGGATAGAGATCACATTAGATAATACCACTTTTTCCACTAGCTTAATCCGTGGTGTGTGTTCCTCCATTTCAGCTTTACTGACTAGAACTAAAATGTGTCACTGGTCTATGTTGAGTCCCAGCAGCAGGAGAACAGAGATTTATTTCTGGCCAAGCAGAAGCAGGTAATGGTCCTGATGTGAGGAGTTCCAGTGATCGTAATTCGCCTCTTGACTTACCATGTCAAATTCAGTGTCCATTGCAGTATTCCAGTCCCACTTTCCCTCCCACCTGTGGGATTCCCATTATGGCCATGAGGTCCCCAGCAAAGGTTTTCTGTTACTAACTTGTAATTAAAGATCTCTTGTTGTTGGACTTCTTTAGGATCTCTGCTACTTTTGATTGTTTTTCTTACGCCTAAGCCTTCCCCGCTCTTGTTACAGGCATTTAATTTCCAGTGAAAGCCCAGCTATACGAGGCAGTTTACAACTGACTCTCAAGAGACCCAAGATTTCCCTTCCATGAATTTCAAGAATGAAAGCATTCCATTTTCTCTTAAAATGGGAAACACTTTTCAAGATCTTAAACCTATTCCTAGAAAATTCCTATTACCAAAGCTAGGAGCAGACTAGCAGTCCCAAGTTCATATCCTCATATAAATCAATGGTATTTCCATAATTTACCCCAAAGATTGATGCAGTCTGTTTATTAGGTGTGAAGCTATCAATCACACTTAAGAGCAGTCAGCCTGAAAAGCCAGGTAAAATTGATCCCTCCCCAAAAAAGACTAAGTGGAGGGAGCTGAAAAAGCAGTGTGGGAATAGAAAGCAATCCCTCTGGAATTCAGTTTAGTAAGAACTGTATCAGCTCTACTGACAGCAAACACATTCCTTCATCTAAAATAGCACTCATCTCTCTTTATAACATTTTGAACTCCTAATATATTTACACTGGACACCAAAATGATGATTAGAGGCTCGACCTCCATGTCAAAGCCCCCAGCCTCCTCCCAGAGGCATTAATTGCCTTCCTCCCAGAAGCCCTGTTCCCTGAAGCAGTCTGTCAGCACTGCTGCAAAGTTAAATCGGCAAATATTAATTGCCAGCTGGGAAAAGTGCCATTAGCTCACACTCAGATTTTTTCCAGCTGGAAAGACAGAGAGCGTTAAATGGAGCAGATTTCCTTCCAGCCTCCAAACCAGCAACGGAGCGGGTCCGCCTGTTCTGCAAGCACGTAATGAGCAAAACATTCAGCACCTTGCCAGAGATGTTTTGAAATGCTATTCTGCGGAACAAATTACTCCTGGAAGTAACAAAGCTCAGAACTAACACATGGACAACAAATAACGTACGGAGGAAATAAACCACCACCACCACCTGAGGCTGAATTCATATGTGTTTGAGATTACTGCAGTGATATGAGTTATCAGCCTGCTTGTTTGCTTTTTTCCCAGGTTTGTTATTTATTTACATTCAAGCATAGAAAATTTTCTGTCAACATGCAGGAGATTTTAATTTTCCTTAATTAGAAAAAAACTTCTTCAGAACTGGAGGAAAGATAGAGTAGTTGAAAATGAAAGATGCCATTACCGAAGGTCATGATTATGGGATGATATGGGCTGCAAGAGGCTTCCGTCAAAACATTTAGTGCAGGGTCAGACCAGGTTGCTCAGGGCTGCTCCCAGTCGGGTTCTGAAAGCTCTCAGAGATGGAGATGGCACCTGGGCAGCCTGTCCCAGCACTCAACCAATCTCCAAGAGAAAGCCATCTCCTTACATCAGGCTGAACATCTCATTTCAGCTTCTCATTCTCTCTTCATGCAGAGCCAGGTTCCATCCTCTAGTACACTACCTGTGCATAAATGTCCTCAGAGAACTCAGAGAACACATTATTCTGGCTCTTTCAATGAGCAAACTCACACGTGTGCACATGCACAGCAACCCAGCACACAGCCGTGCACACTTTGGAAGACTTTATATATAAATTCATGGCATGAAATATTGTTCTGAGCAACAGTGTAAGTCTCAAACCAAACAGTGGGACTGTGTGTGTAACAGAAAGGAAAAAATCAGGTGGTTTTCCACAGAGATTTCTTTTGGAATTATGCACAAAATACGTACAAACTTATGATTTATTATGGGGCAAGAAACGACCTTGTGTAAGGAGGAAAATTACTGTCAGATACTTGCTTAGAAAAGGACATATATATTTGAAGCAACAGGACAAAATTATTGAAAAATTAGTACTGACATTTCAGCAGAGAAGGAAGGAAGAGAATACTAGACATGAAGATGCTTTTAAAGTACACTGTCTCTCTGCATAAAATTCTGTCAGATTTCATAAAATTAGTGCTTTAGTACAAGTTGGACTGAATAGACAAAAAAAATACATTATGTAATCGACACAGGTACAAGTGCATTTACATAATGGAAAGTTCAATAATTTGGTCAACTAAGTTGGATTGAATTCATGGCAGAGCACAAACTCAATCTGACCAGCTGCAGCACAAGGCTGCTGTACAGGCTGGCAAGAAAAGCTGACCTTTTTATGAAAACCTCAATCCACCTGGATAAAGGGAGGATGTCAGAACCACAGAAAATAGCGAATGAGCTTGGGCAAGCGAACATGGCTGCCTTCCTCTAGCAAGGGCTTGGCTGATGCACAGGAGCTTTGAGATTGCTGATCAAGCAGAAAAAAGCAGGTAGGGAAAGAAAGAAGGGGAAAACTACTCCCTAAATCCTGAAAATGGAAAAGCACAGCTCTAAAGAGAATTTCTCTAATGTATGCAAACTGCTAGGGAAGTGCATTGCTGATGTTTCTGGAGGAAGGAAGAAAGTAAGGGAAGAAAAACTATTGAACGGTGGCTGCACAGCTTTTACTCACCAAAAATAATGAGAGAAAAGTGAGGGAAGAGACAGAGTGGGTGTAAACAGTCAAAAGGAAAGAAAAATGAACAGAAGAGGAAAAAAGGGGACTAGTGCTATGAAAAAGCAATGCATAGTCCAAAATACTGTGCTAAAATGATATCACCTCATAATCCAAGGCATTTATTCAAATAGGAACATTTTCATGCCAAGTTCTCATTCTGGACATCTGCAGGACAACTGTCATTATAAACACAGCTATCTTTCCAGTGTTCATGGGTATTGGGAGAGCTTTTGGGGAAGAAAAACTTCCTTCACTAGTTTGGCACACAGTAAAAGTACTTTTATCTTTATGTGGTTTCCTACCTTGTAAAAATCACCAACACCTAAATCAAATGACTACAGAACCTCACAAAACAGTGAAAACATAGAAAATGAAAAGAACCTGCCACCTGGTAGAGAAGTCCTAAATAGAACATTTCCCTGTGGGAAAACCAAACTGTATTTCACACCAGGAAAGACAACCAGATCAAGGAGAATGTGAACGGCCATGAGTGGGATTGACATTTCTCCCGAGATCTCTGGATTTAGGACTTCTGCTTCACAGTATTGCCCTTGTGACTTCAAACTCCCAAGTGAAGCTTCCCAACTATTTATCATTTGCTTTATCAGCTGAGGAAAAGGGACTGCATTTATAGTTTTGTGAATGGGGAACTGTGTTGCAACAGAAGCTGCAGGATAAAGCCTGGGATGATCACTCCTGCTGAGATCTCTCACTGCTTCTTCCACATTTCCCTAAGTTTTTTCAATGTTTTGGACTCTCAGGATTCCAAGGAGCCATTTCATTCCAGGCTGGGCCAAGGAAAAATCATTCATTTTCCCAGGGACAAATTCTCTTCTGCTCTTCCTAATACTATTGCTGGTATAGAGTGCAAATTTGGGCTACTGAGGTAGCCCAACTGGAGCAATGCTTCCACTCACACAGGAGTATGTGCTATCCACTAGTATTTACAAGCACTTCACATCTGATAAATACCCTAAAAGACCAAAAAATCCTTTCCCAAAATACACAAAAGAAAACAAATCTCTGCTGTTTGCTTTATTTACTGTGGATAGCTCAGCCAAAGTAGAATCAGGGTATTTGGTCTCTGTCAGACCTTAAGACCATCCAGTTTGTCACTGATAACTGGGCAAACTGGCAGAGTATACACAAACATCCAGTCTGCACTGCCCCTCAGGTCTAAACAGGAATTTAAGTCTTAATTGAACAAGTCAACTGGGACAAAAACTATGAAGCAGCCCACTCATCAGTCTGACTGTGCTCAAATAATTAAATTATCTACTTGATCAGAAGCAAAGAGAAAACATTTGCTTAGTGCTAGATGTACACCTGAGCAACCTGGTCCAGTGGAAGGTGTCCCTGACCACACCAATGGGGTTGGAACAGGAGGCTTATTAAAGTCCCTTCCAACCCAAACCATTTTGGGATTCTGTGATTTAGCACCTTTAAGATTTTTATCCAGTCAAAATCTTACACTTCATGTTACACTTATAATGGTTCTTAAAAACCTGTACCTTAATTGCTGACTGAAATTTTGATTTAATGAAAACCACTATCATTCTTGATTTAGAAATAGGAGATTAAAGTACCAATAGACAGAGAAATACACAGAAGGTTACTCAGGAACTGCATGTAAGAAAAAAGAGCTGAAACCAAGTATTTCTAGGGAGTCCCACTCTGCAGGATTATTCCCCACTTAAGGTAAACTTTTTTCTGTATGTTATCTCTGTACACAGAGGTGTGAAGTACATTTTTATTTATTCACGTGGGAAGAGCAGTGAGCTTGTTTCTTTCTTCCCTTACATAAAGCTGTTATTCTGCTGAAAATCAGATTTAAGCAGTGCTCCCTGGCAAGAGTTTGAGGGTTACTTTAAACTGGGACACAAAACTCCTACTTTCTGACATCATTTCATGGTGTGTTCAGGGAGGTGTTCAAGCGTGACACTGTATCATTATGTATAATACAGCCACTCCAGGGACTGATTACTGCAATAAGAACTCATTTTCTTTAACACTGTATGTGATAAGGGCCAGAAGCCCTGTCATAAAAAGGTGGGTAATGTCAAGAACAAAAAATCCAAAGACCATTTTTTGGTAGTCAGGGGAAGAAAATCCCCTGAATCGAGTGGGGGATGCTGAGCATCTTTGAAATTAAGACTTGTCCTTTCTTTGCAATGTTTCTCATGCTGCAGAAGCCCACCTGCATCTTACTCAAGGATGCACACTGTTTCCAGCCTGATCATTATCCTGATCTGACTTGATACCCAGAGGCAGAAGCACAGCAGTTGGAGCAAGGCACAAGTGTCCTTTTTAATGTGACAAGCAAAAAAATCTTTGCCTTGATACGCTCACGTGCTTGAAATACACCTTTGGGTGACTCCTCTCCATGATTAACTTCATACACGGTCTATTGATCCTAATTACCCACTTTGGTAAATTTAGAGGCTGCCTGTGACAAACTAACCCAGGGTGCTCACCAAGTCAATGCTCTGACCAGCTGTGTTGTCCTCTCTGCAGCCAGATCTTCAAAACAAATGAGACTTTGCAATGCACTGCAAAGCAGTGCCTACATACCTCTGGAATAATTTTGGTCACAGTCTCCAGGTCTTCCCCAAGACACAAGAATGGCAATACTTTTCTATCTCCAATGGGTATCACAAGGACATATTAATAAGACTCTTCAAATGTTTCTTAAACAGGCTCCTGTTTCTTAAATAGGCTCTTCTAGCGTCATGTTAGTAAAGAAGAACTTGTGATAGATAGCTCTATATACAGCCAATCTCCTTGGGGGCTTAAGTGAGCTGAAGATAAAGGAATTATTTTCATATTTGATCACATAAATGTCACTGGATATATTTGCAACAACCCACTCAAATCTTCCTGTAGGTATATGGAGTCATATTTGAAAACGAGCTTTCAATATATACTCTAGTGAGGCCCTTTATGAGACCTCTCATTAGAAGTAAAATCATTTACAACTTCTTCCATTCCCTGGCATTTTATCACATGCTCCTACTCCTGCAGTCTCCCTTGATGACAGAATGGTACGTGGCATACAGAATATTAATGGAAAAGACATGGACTGGATTTGGTGCAATGATGATGAAGAAATTTGCTACTGAACTGGTAAAAGAGCTCCAGATGTATGCATCCCACTGGTAACCAGAACTGTCTTTAAAGTTACTTAAAGTCTTTCCCCACTCCTCTTATTTCATTTAAACAGATCTTTTCCTTTGCCTGTGTCATTTGCCTAACTAGGTTTTTGTTTCTTAACACTGCAGCAAAATTTTGTTTATACCATCTACTTTTTCTTAACATCTTTGTCTTGTTCAAAGCCTTTTCAAAGGAATTGGATTGTAAAAAGTTATTACACTGGCAGCTGAAAGTATTGAGCAGCACAACTACAGTGCACACAATGCATACAGTGATGTTAATTATTTACCAGTTCCCAGTATGATTACATTTTGCATGGTGATGGCACTCAGGGGCTTAATAGCTGCATAAAACATTGTGTATGTTCTCTGCTGTCCTGGAATAAATCATCCCTGAAAAATTTAGCTCTTAGAAATAAAACATACCATTCAGCCGTTTACCAGGATTACAACAAGGGATGAAAGCTCTAAAGAAGTATTTATTTTCAACAATGCCCTACCTTTGAAGAAACAGTCCTTGCTGTGGATAATGTAGATTTTCTTCCTCTGCAGACATGAGGCTCGATGCAGCTGACAGTGATTTTCATAGAACCTGCCATCAGATCCACAGACGGGCATGTAGCTGGACTTGCAATCCTTGACACACCTGCACTCAGGCTGGTTCGTGTCCCTGTTCACCACACACTTGCTGCCCCGCCCGCAGTACTTCTTCTCACAGGATGCATGCAGGTCATCCTGTCCGTAGAGCACTGGGAAAAGCAGAAAATGCCACTGTGAGCCACATTTGCCTCACCAGACCACATGTGGCTGCTGCAGCAGCACAGCCCTGACAGAAGCAGGAGCGACAAAGGTTTTGGAGGTAAAAAATGCTCCCCTTTGAACAGCAGCAGCTTGAAGAGTGCTCAGATCTGCACTCCCAGACCTCCAGCTCTCCCTTATCACAACACTGAGCATCTGCTTGAAGTGCTTTATTGGAAAGTGATGGACACATGGCCCTCTGTTCTTTTAGCTCTTCACAATAGTAGAGCCTAGAATAAAACCCAGTGAGAGCATTTCTGTGTTCACACCTTGACTGTGAGTTACATTCAGAAAGCAATTCTGAAACCCTACACTACTCCAGCCACAAAACTCAGCAAAATGCCCTAAGTGCCAGCACTCAGCTCCTGTCCACATTTAGAGCCCAACTCGTACCCTGGGAGCCAGAAGCTTCCACCCAGAAGCAGAGTATCTTCCAAGCTGAAATTCACACAGGTTTCAAGGAAAGCTGACAAACAACTGCTGAGAGCTTTTGAAAAAATAACCCCCAAGAAAGTCCATTACTAAAAGGAATGTTACTGAATACACTGAAGGGAATGGTTTGGGAAAATGCTAGTCATTGTAAAAATGACCATCAGTATCTATTCCTACACTCAGAGTAATGACATATAGTGAAAAATAACTTTCTACTACTTTTAAGAATCCACTGGATATGGTATTCTGAATATTACTGTGCTATCTGCTGTTTGATACTATTACAAGGGTAAGAAAGCTGCTCTTGTGCTATAAGATTTTCTGCTTATGAAGTTTCCTCACTTAAAAGCTTACAGAGAACATTACTATAATTCACACAGGACAGGGCACCTCCAAACAAGCCACTACTCAGAGCAATAATTAGCATTACACTCAACGAAGAGAGTTTTGGGAAATTAGATTATTCTATGCTAATTGGAGTACACCAAGTTGAGCACTACAAAGGGGAATTGCAAAAGGCATAATTATAGCAGGAATAAGCATTTCCTCGTGCAAAACCCACTGCCAGTATTGCACAGCCTTCCTACAGCCAGAGACTCTGGCTGCCCCTGGAGCCAGGGACTCAGCCTAGACCACCAAGACTGTTGGGAAGCAAATCCTTTTTCTCTACATTTACCACATGCAGGTTTGGCTCTTGGAAAGGTTTTGGTTGTGCCAGCTCTCAGAGGATGTTCAAGAGCAAGCACTACTCCAGATGAGCTGCAGCACCCAGTGGAACACATCCTGCAGCAACTGGAGCACCACAACCCTAAGGTGCACTCAGGGCTTTCCTCTGCAAAGGCTTTTCCAGCAGCCAGACACTGCTGCGCAGGAGCACAGACCAGATCTCGTCCATGGCACTTCATCCCATGTAAAAGGAGTGAGGAGCATCAGTACCAGCTACTTCAATCCTATTTTATCGTGTTAAATTCCCTACTAACATCAACACAGCCCCTGCCAGCCCAGCAGTTCATGCCAATATAAAATGCCCCAGTGCTGAAGCTCCATTTCATCTACTTGTGGTCAGGGGGTTAAAGCATGTGCACAGAGACAAGCAAGAGTTTCTAACAAAACCCCCTTTTTTCTCCTCCCCATTAAGCCTTTGTTTTTATCACTGTAAATCTAAAAGGGAAAAAAGTCTGTTATTGGAGGATTAACTATTTGACTCAATAACACATTAAAATTCCTCCAACTTGGCAAGCTAAGAAATATTGACTTTTCCTGACTTGTAATAAACTAGAAGGTCAAAGCATCTCTGAACAGTGCAAAAAGTACAGTCCATGGAAGGAGTATCTGACTATTCTTTACTTATTTTACTAATTGTTCCAGAAGTTTTGCAAGTTAATGTCAGAAATGCAAATTCTGTGATCTTAGGGAGACCTCACTGTAAAGGCCATATTATTTATTAGTTCCTGCTGTAAATCAGAGCAGCCCAAAGCATGAGGACATGAAGAAGCTCTGCTCAAGCATCCTCTTCCTCAGTGGCAGGACCTGCACCTGTACAGGCACTTGCCTTTTCCATCCCAGTGAGCCTCAAAAGACATGTTTTGGAGACTTGTTGATATTAAAGTTATTTCAAAATCAAGATTCAAGAGCTATTGTTATCTGTATAAATGTAATTCAGGTAAAACTACAGCAAAGACCTTTGTGGGCTGCCTTGATCACTAAAAATTGATCTCTCAGGGCTTGCACCAGCCAAGGACTGTGTCACGTATCTCACTGAAGGTTATTGCTGCCTCCTCATTCAAGGTGGCCCGCTCTGATTAAATGCACCAGGTCACATCTGAGCAGGTGACAGCTGCACCCTGCCCTGACAGCAGCATAAACCCTCTTAGGAGCCTCAAGTATTTTTGGTATTTTGATTTTTAATTTAAAATTTGCATAATTGAAGACAAACCTTTTTATTAGAATGGGATTTTAAGTTTTTTAACGATACATCAAAAATTTGTTAAAGAACCAGCTTATAAAAAAAAAATGTAATACTTAATCTTTCCTCCATCCATCCCGGTTACTATGGAAAATCCCCAGAAACCCTGGCTATATTTATGCCTTACCCATTTTGTACAGAGTTTAATTTACTCTGTGTTCCCAGACAGACAACTCCTGGTTAAACAGATTAGTTTGGTAAGGGGATAAGAAAGATACCCTTCAAACAGCCAGGAAGGAAATATTCAAATATTTGGAAATCCTGATGTGCTTCTCATAGTCCAGGTCCTCTGAAATCTGTGTGTTTGCAAGCATAGTGCTAACATGGGTTTTCTTTGCCAGAACCTCATAATGCTGACAGCAGCTCTTTAATGCAGTTATTATTTGCACAATCCTTTGAAGAGCTGAAGTTCCCCACATGCACACTCAGCTGCACCAATGGACCCTCTGCCCAGCAAGGACAGCAACGGGGTGTGAAACAGAACAGAGCAGTGCAAATGGAGAGGAAAGGAAGTGTTTCACTGTACAAGCACTGTTGTCTTTATCCAAGTAACTAATTCATCTGGAGCAGCACCATGAGCCACAGAAAAGGATTTTCCTTGATTGCATCAAGGTGGATCTCACAGGCATGAAACATGCCTTCCACTGCTTGTTTTGGAACTATTAAAAGTGACTGAATTCCTCACTCTTACAAGGATTATCAAAACAGAAATGGGAAAGGTAATGAAGTGAAACTACCAACTAACTGCATAAAGTACTTATGAGCCCCACTGTACTGCATGGAAAAAGCATAATTTAATCAATTTATTAGTTGCAAAGAAAGTAATTTAAATAGGTTAAAAATTTATCATCTTGCAAAACAAGCCACTCTTCAACACTGGTTAACTGCTCAGCATGGCTAGAGTCTGAGGTGGTACACTGTATTAAGGCAGGAAGGATGCACAGAGGAAGCCCAGTCTCATACACCCACGAACACACTTGACTTCTCAAATTAGCTCCCAGTTGGCCCTAAGAAATTTGGAATTCCAGTGGACAACTGACAAGAGCTTGGTGCAGGCAGGAAATAACCAAGTTCAGGAATTTTGTAAGGCTGGCTAACAGGCTGCCTGCATCTCAAAGACTTTAATGAGGAAATTAAGATGTTCCTGCCACACTGGAGAATGCACATCCTCTAACTACTCATTAATTCTTACAGACAAGGACCTCATCTACCTTTTGCACACCACTAAATGTGTTGCAGATCAAACTAAGGCTCACATGCTTGTTTTTTCTTCATTCCCAAATACAATCCTATTCCTTACTTCCTCTAAACTCCCAAAGGAAGGGTGGGTTCAGGACAAGTACTGCTCTCACTTAGGACCAACCAGACAAACCCATCACAGACAGCAAACTCAAAAACCAAACAGCCCTATCTTATTACTGCTCATTTACAGCAGAAGTGTAAATTACTACATTTACATGTAAAAAGCCACTTTGCCCTCAACTGCAGCAGTGAGCTCCAGCAGGCAGCTGGGCATCCAGGTTTATTGGTGAAGGAAGAGGTTTAGACATTACATCAGAGCTGGGACTAAAACTAGAAATTTTAATTATATATGACTGAAACTGGAAGCTTCTACACCAAGTCCTTCCAAGGCAATGCTGCACCTTGCAAGTGTTGTATTAAAATAAAAATAAAATCAAACTCCCTATGACAGTGATACACACAGATGTATAGTCCAAGTATGTATTTACATACATCTATTCACACACAGATTATACACAGCCACACACTTCCCTTGCCAAAACTCATTTTTGCTGATGACACAAAGTCAGATGCTGCAGCACAGCTTCCTAAACCTTTCTTACCCAGCACATCTAAAGTAGATCTTGAGTACCTCATGGTTGGAAGCAACCAAAGTTGAGCTGCATATTCAGCCTGGCTTATGATCAGCAAGCAAATTGTGTGCTGCATTTGTTGTTACTGCCACAATGCAATAAAAAAGGAAACAAAGCAGGAGTTTCATAATAGTCTGCTCTGAGTTTCTGGGGTTTTCACTGCATGCCTGACATGAGAGTGGAGAAGCAGAGAAGCTGTGGTAAATCACCTGAGCAAAGCAACAGCAATTTAATTGTCTCTGTTACTAGCCTTTGTTGTGATAATTTATTTATTTTTATAAAGCAAAAATGGTGACTTGTCCTGGAGAATAACACAGAGAATAGAATGTGTTTCAAGCATATGATCTGCTACAGATACAAACTATTTTCTTTCAAGATCCACAAGACAACTCTGTGTGTTTGTGCACATCTTGGAGCAGGATGGAAAAGGACACATCACCCTTGGAAGAAGAGGACAGAAAATAATTTTCACCAGTTTAAATGCTCTACATGAAACAAAGGGCAGGATAATATGGAAAGCCTCCTCACAACAAAAGCTAGCAAGACTTCCCAGATAGTCGTGTTATTTCAGGAGGATTCACAGAGTTTTAAAAAACAAAATCAACCCCAAAAAGAAAGGAAAATAGACTCTGGAAAGGAGGGTTGCGACAAATAGTCACACCAAGGACACCACAATGAAGGGAACTGCCTAATCTGGCTGCAGTTTAATATCCAGTGAAAACAAATTGTAATTGCTCAGCAGAAGCTCAGTAACAGCAAGCAGATACTCTGCAAACAACACCAAGGAAGCACTCAATACTAAAGAAAAATTTTCTGCATCAATTTTTACATCTGAAAATGGGAATTAATGTTACCTTCTGTATCTGTCAGAACTCTGAAAACCACTGGAGGTCATACCATGAAAAGGCATTAGAAAATCAGAAATAACTATGCCATTCTTAGTGTGATTAGCCTAATTTTGCCCCATTTCAAATCCATCTAACCACTCTGAGATCAAAAGCTTAATCAAATATTATTTTTGGTTGTTATTGTGGTCTGTGAGAGTACTAACAGGAAAAAAGAGACAAAAGACACATAGAGATGAAAAGATACAAACTATGTAAAGCATATACAGAGATTACTGAGGAAGAAACACCAACCCAGGTATGAGACCATATGTATTTAGATCCTTGCCATGAAACTTTACCATGCACAATTTTCCTGATTGTTCTCTTCTCAAAAGAGCTGATAAAGAGGCAATTCATAATACTGCTCTTTATTAAATGTTTATCTAAATTTATCTTTGATAGGTTCTGCACACCGAAGGCAATTTTATTACATTACTCCTGTGGAGCAAGTACAGAGACAAATGTAAATTTGTGCTGTTCTCATTGGCATCACACCTCTCTCTGTGTTTGTGAGCTGTTTAGCAGGCCCTCAAAACCAGGTGGAAAAGAAACAGTACAATTTTAGCAGAAGATTAATATATTTCCTGCATTGATCAGAAAGATTAAATGTTCGGGGCCAGGCTGGACACTGTTTGGAGCAACCTGGTCTAGCAGAAGGTATACCAGCCATGGCAGAGGAGTTGGAAAAAGATGAGCTTTAAAGTCCCTTGCAACCCAGATGTAGTGGTTTTATTCCATGATTCTGTGATTTAATTCAGTTTTTCCTTGTGCACCCGTATTTCCAGTGCTGTGAGAAACCCAGTGAAGCGCAGTAGCAACGTGCTTATGCACATGCACATGTGCACTCACATGTATTTTACTTGATTGTGGTTTTAATTTTCTCAGTATTCCACAGCCAAAAAAAGCTGAAAATTTACAGTCTCACATCTGGAGAGAACAGATCACATTAACACTTTGGTTCCTTTGGTAAAACTCCGTATCAAATGAATATTCTTCTGAAGGACGGCAACAATGTTCCCATGGGTCACAGCTCAAAATCAGTCTTGCTGCCTTTAATCTTGCTCATGAATCTTGTGTCTGTCCTGTTTCTTCACTTCTACTCTCAGAACCAGCCTGGCTCCCCTTCCTTGTTTTCAGTGGGCTTTTATCCTTTGTGTCATGTATCTTTATGCTATTCCTTCAGTGAAATTCTTGTGACAGAGACTAGGGGGAAGTTACAATCCAATAATAAAATAACTATAGATGATTTGCCTGTTTTCATGTCGATTTCTCCAATTACATTACCAGTGGAGCTCCTGGAGGGAAGCTGAACAGCCTGGATCTTTCCCAGCTGTTAACCATTAAATCTGTCCATGTATGTTGTCTTTGGCTTGCTCCCCACTGCCCTTGGACACACAACCCAAGGCTTTTCCCCCACAAGATACTCATACCTCCCCTAGCTCCTCCACCGTCACCATGGACCCAGAGACCTCTGCACAGCTGCCCCCAAAGCTCCTTGGAACCAGGCAGAAGTCTGTCACTTCCACCTATTTTTCAACAACTGATTCCACAATTTTCACAATTTTACCCTCATTTGGATCATTTCTACTTGGAGGAGGGTGAAATCCATAAACTAAGTGTACTGAGACATGCTGCAATGGCAGGGAACATGCTTGGTCATCACTTACAACACCTATGTACAAAACATCTTGTAGTATTACCAATGGTTCAAAACCAAAAGACACTCAGTTCCCATCTGAGGAGCATTCTTCAGTCTCACAGAAATCTCTTAGTTTCTGTTTTTTGACTCACTATTTTGTGATAAGAACATTTATCAGAAAATAAATCAATTTGTTTATTGTATGCCTCTTTTCCCCTTATATATGCACAAACACAGTACTATTTCAGATTGGATAGATAGATCTTTCCAGTTTTCTATTTGTCTTCTCATTCAGACATGAGTTTACAATGCTCACTGAGGCCAAAGAACAGAAGCAGAAAGACAGGTCATCATTGTGTTTGTATCAAAGAAAAAGAACATTATTCTGATTATTTATTTTTAATTGGAAGAGTAATATAAAAGCTTTTATAATTAATACCCATTCAGTTTCCTTATTACACTACTCTTGAATTCAGCTCTAAGTGAATTTAAAAAAATCATCTGACTTGCACCAAACTGTTCAAATGCCACTGCAGGAGGTTTCACCATGACAGGTTAGAACCCTCCAATAGTGTCACCACAAATTCAGCACTTCCAGAAGCATTTCCTTTTCTTTAAGAGTTGCACGTCACACACTTCAGCATTACAAATGAAGTCATGTTCTTGATGAACATCTTTAAAGCTTTGTTTAAACTCAGCCCAAAGCTGTATAAGAGGTAGAAACATGACGGAAAAGGATGGAGGTTGGCAGTGGCTACAAGCTAAATATAAAGTAATTAAATCACAGGATCACAGAATGGTTTGGGTTTGAAACGGCCTTAAAGCTCATCTTGTGCTAACCTCTGGCCATGGGCAGGGACACCTTCCACTAGACCAGGCTGCTCCAAGCCCTGTCCAGCCTAGCCTTGAACACTTCCAGGGATGGGGCAGCCACAGCTTCTCTGGGCAGCCTGTGCCAGGGCCTCAGCACGCTCACAGGGAAGATTTTTTTTCCTAGCAATCTGCCCTCCTTGCTTGATCTCCTCACTGGTGATAAGGTAGACCATGCTATGAAGGGGGAAAAAATCTTTAGGATAATAATTTCAAAGAACAACTCAGAC
The DNA here is from genome assembly GCA_013399225.1 of Rhipidura dahli. Lineage (NCBI taxonomy): Eukaryota > Metazoa > Chordata > Aves > Passeriformes > Rhipiduridae > Rhipidura > Rhipidura dahli. The sequence continues at coordinate 777,215 of VXAC01004212.1, forward strand.
TTATTGAGAAAATGAATCTATAGAGCCTTTTACTGTCACTTCCTTCTCCTGCCTGTTCATCCCAAACAGATTAATTAAGAAGGGTGAAAGCTTCCAGACAGAATCTGTCAATAGTTGCATCTATGTACAACCTGCAACACTTTTGTCATTTATTACTACATATAAAGGAAGGGAGACAGCTCTGTGTGAAAATTAGGGACTAGATTCACTTTGTGAGTCTATTTCTGAGAACTGATGCCTTTCAGTAGAAGTTGACATTTGCTGGAAATAAAAGGGAAAAAAAATTTAAAGCTATTTAGTTGTAATGGAGTTTGTACTAGTGCAGGCATTTTGTGTTTGGGTGGCTTTTTCTCCTGCGTAAAGCAGAACTTTATAGATACTTTCCTTGATTGAGGAGCAGCCCCAGCAAAAGGATTAGTGCCCCTCCTGCATCACACCTAAATCAGCATAAACCTCCAGCTTGAAACTGCTGAGGCTGCACAGTGTCTTTTCACATTTTTTTCCCCAAGACATTTCATTTACATTTTCCCAACTAGATGCCTTAGAGCCTCATAGATTATGAGTGCCAGAGTGCTATCATATAGCACCAGTGTGAGGCAGGAGCCAAACAGGTCCATTATGCGGAGAATAACAATCATACAAATACTCAAGAAAGATGTTTTATGTCTGCATTGGGACACAGAAGAAAGGATATCTTATAAAATAGTTTTCCTAGAATCACAGAATGGTTTGGGTTAAAAGGGACCCATCATCTTGTTACAACCCCCCCACCACGGGCAGGGACCCCTTCCACCAGACTGGGTTGCTCCAAACCACATCCAACCTGGCCTTAAACACTTCCAGGGAGGTGAAAGGCAGACATTTGAGGCACACTGCTGGCAGCATGTCCAGGACTCATCCCACCGTGGGATTGCTTTTAAAAATTAGTAAGAACACGATGTGCCTTTAAAATGTTCTCTATATACATTATGCAGTGCTTGTCTGTTAAGGTTTGTAAAAACTCAGGAACAAAATACATTTGAATGACAGCAAATCCAAACAAACTCAACATCTTCCAATGAGACAGTCGTGAAGAGAAACATACATATTGCACTGAGACTGCAGATAACCCTATAATGAACCCAGTTCTGCTCAATGGTGGCATCTGCTCAGCAACTCAAAGGTTGTTCTCAGATCACTGCTCATGCCAAGCCATGGAGCAAAAGCTGCGCTCAGGTGTGTGCATGGCCGGGCAGAGCGAGTTGCTTTTAATTGCAGTGTTACCAACATATTAAAAAAAATACAAACATCCCCCAAAATTCCTGACTCCAGATCTGCCCCAGCAGCTCCTCTTGCTCCAGCACAAGAGACTGCAGTGTCCCAAGGTTTAATTCAGTGCTGGTCAGTGAGAGTGAGCAGGAAATGCTCCAGGAGCTTGAAACCAGACAGAAACATCTTCACAGCCCAACACCGATCAATAACAATTTGCAATCCCCTTTTCCATTCTGTGTTATCTTTAATGAATTTCTGTTCCAAGACTAAGAAATAAGGAGAAACACTGTTTTTAAAGCAACTGCATGCATGTCTTCTGCACCTAGTGCTACTCTTCTAATTCTCCACTTGTTTAATTTTCTATTTGTTGTCTAATCCAGGATGCCATGATACTCCAGGACACTTGTATTTTGTGGACACAACATTTCCTTTAACTCCATCTGAAAACAATGTTAACACATGGAAACCTTTCTCTCATACAGGACAAACCCCTCGAGTCTGTCAGCAAGCGCCCATCAGACCCAGCAGCCATTGTTAATACCCAGCCTTCTGAGGCTCTGTCCCCAGGGCAAATCTATTTCTCACCCCCTCCCAGAGAATTTCACTTTTGCATCAGTAATGGAAACTACCCTGACTGTGATTAAAGATTTATCTCCTCTGAATATAAGATTTCAAGATCACTTCCTACTCCTGAGCTAAACAGCCCAGTACACCTTCACTGTCTTTTCCCAGTCCTGCTACATCACCCCAACCTGCACCAAGCAGTGTTAAATATATGCATCAACATCTTAAACTCCTAAAGTCAATAAGAAGACATCTTTTTTATCTCCACTTACCCTCCAGCCTTTACTTTTCCCTGTGCTCTTCTACAAAGGAGGACAGCAGAATTAATGCCATTTCTCCTGCATTACAAACCTTTTACTCTCTCTGTATTTGCTCTGTGCTGAAGAAAGCATTTTAAAGTGCATTTACCTGACAGAAGTTATTGGCTAGTGAAAATACTGAAAGGATAACACAGTAAGATGAAAAAAAACCACTAAAAAGCTATTTTGAAAGTGAAAAGCCTTAAAACTTCATATAATGTTAAAACTGGCTCTGAAGGTATCAGTACAGAAATGGAGCACTAGCATCAAAATGCTAAGATTTGCTGCTTTTTTTTTATTCTTAGGAGTAGAATATATTACTGGTTTCTCAGGTTGAGACTCACAATCTAAAAAGAAAAATTCAGAAGAGATTAAAAAAATACATTAAAAATACATAACTGATTAGGGGTTTCTGCAATGGCTGTATTTTTGTTTCAAACAGTGTTAATTTAATCAGAATTTTCCTAATTTGTACAGTTGGACATCTGGTTTGGGAAATTGCCCAGGAGGGCAGAGCCCCTTCCCCTCACTCCCACAATGAGCTTTTTCCCTTCCATGGCATCAGTGCTGGTCCACAGTCATGCAAAGAGTCCGTCCAGGATTTATCCTGCTGCCAAACACAGCAGCCTGCATCCAGGATGAGGGAGCACTCCTCAGTCACCCACACCAGGAAAGCATGGGGAGAGCTGGATCTGAAAGGGTGAATGCAACATAAGAGTACTCCCTTCCCTTTGAAAGTGCTCTGTACACGGAATAAAAACGAGCAACAACTGATAAAATCAAGTGAACACTGTTTCCCTTCAAATACAAAGATACCAAATGAAAACAAGAGGGTCACATTTAATAGCAGAAGAGGAAAAGCTTGGGATAAAAAGCTGGAATTAGCAGCAATCATCAGTCATCAACCATCAACATCAGAGTACACTGGGCAAAGGCAGCATAATGGGGCTTTTTATTCTTTTAAGAAAGGGAACAGAACAAAAGGCATTTTGGTGCAGGGCATGTTGGCTGATCCACGTGCATACAGCACAACTACACCAAGAGAAGAGCACAAGGTGAACACAGACACCTGGGAGCTCAAGGCAGTGGTTATATCTGAACACAGGTGAGATGAAAGCCCCAGAAAACCAGTGGCACCAGTTTAAAGCAGAGAGATGAGATGGCTGGCACTGAACAAGTAAGCAACATATTTGGATAGGAGACTGGAACTGCGCTTTTCTACCAGCTTATATATAGTTCAAGCTCATCCCCAAATGCCTTAGAAAAATGAAGTAGATCTCCTCATTGTAAAAATGGGGGGCAATTCAAGAAACTCCCTGGTCTGTCATCCCAGTCTCTGTCATTGCCACTTGTGCCTTTGGATCAGCACAGAGAGCTCTCTGTGGGCTTGGAGGGAAAAAGGCAATGATGAATCAGATCAAAAGAAAGGAAAGAGGGGCAGTGTTTTCACCAATCTCTTTGGATGACTATCCAGAAAGGAAAAAAGCAATGAGAGTCACTATATTTGACGCACAGGAGTAAAGGCAATAAATAAATAAATAAATAAATAAATAAATAAATAAATAAATAAATAAATAAATACAAATCGTAAATAGGAACATCCTGTGTCAAGGACACAGCTCTTTTCCATAAGCACAAAGAGCTCAAGTGAATTTATCACAGAGAAGCAGCTGGTACTGCCCTTTGACAACACACCCAGGTCCCCCCACTGCAGACCCCATCCAGGACCTGCCAATGCCTCTCCACCAGTCTGGTGTGCTGGAATATTCTGCAGCTCAGCACAGCAATACAGGAGCCCAAAGCCTGCAAAGGAAATACACAAGCAGCATGGAGGGGATGACTGGAAATGCCTGGGAAAAAAAGTTCACTTCTAGAAAACATTTGGTTTAGAGACAAAAACTGTGTTTTATACCCTCCAGCCTGGCTCTTCCCATCACACCATGGCTTGGAAAAGGCTGACAGTCCCCATCCATGGCTGGGCAGTGCATCCCCATGTGCGACACCATCAGACACACTGCAGCAAAAAACTACTTCAGCCCATTCATAACAGAACATCACATCCAGCAGCCAAAATCCAGCTGGTATTTTGTGCTCACAGTAAATAGGATTACTGGCAGCAATGAAAAGTGAAGTCCTCTGCTGAACAACACACTGGGGATGGCAGCTGCTTTCCAGCCTCGGACTGCAAATACCACCTTGCCAAAGCTTTCTGTACTAATGGGGCCTATTTTCTCTATAGGAAAGGAAAAGGCAGGAGAGAATTCAATTTTTATGCTTCTGAGTCTCCTATTGATGTGCATGTGTTCAACTGCTCCTGTTCCCATTAACACCCAGCATGGGAGATTCAAACAACTTCAGAGCTGCTACAAGCTGGGGTTGTCCACGATATAGAGCTCATATTAAAAAAAAAAAAGAGGCAAAAAAAGGTGTTATTTGAAAATTTTCTATGCTAAATAATGTAGCACAGCTTTGACTTAAAAACCTGCATTTCTCAATGGAAATATTTGTCTCTACCTAACAGACAAACCAGAGCTGCCAACTATTCATGTTCATAATCCTCACTGACACCAATGGGAGCTGCATTTGCAGAGCAGGTCCCCACAGGGATCCTGGAGGGTGATTTACTGACTCCAACACAACCTGCAGGCACTAAATTGCTGCCTCCAGGTTACTCAGGTGGAAGAACATGCACACTGCCCATCGTGAGGTGGGGGTGGGGGGGAAGCGAGGAAAGAGGTCTGAGACTGTCAATAAATAAAAATCCCCTTGGGTCTCACAGTGAAATAGAGTGAATAACCAGCTGGCAAGGAGGGGAGAGGGGAAGAAAAAGGAAAATGAGAAAAAGGGAAATTGCTCTTCGTGTGATGGCAGGAGTGATCCTGAATTGCAGTCAGGTTTCCCAACGTTTACTGAGTTAAAGTCTTATTTGCCTCAACATTGCCCACTTTAGTGGCTAAAACATATAAAACAATTAAAAATTAAGGCATCTCTTCCCATGTAAATGTCTTTCCATTGGAAACAGGGCTCTGATTCTCAGGAATGGAGTTGGTTATTTTATGTGAAAACCCAATGTGTGTCCCAGATCAGCAAGGAAAGGCAAACATGGGACAGGGGTGAGTGTCCCCAAGCTGACTGAGACAGCTTTGTGGGCTTGAATTCCCTTATGAGATGAGAGCTACTGGGCTCCAAAACCTGTCCAAAACTTCCTCCTGCTGGATTTGTTACACACATTTGTAATGGCAATTCCAATTGATTTTATACTGAAATATTGCTGTGGGATTAGATACCACTGTGTGAGGTGCAGATGTATCTAACACAATCAGTAACAAATACACAGTTATTAAACAGAGGGGTGGGAGTATGACAGAATCATAAATCAGTACTCTTAAAGCAAATACTGCTTTTTGAAAGGAAAACCAAGAATCTCATTTCTTCCCTTCCTGGGCATCTCTCCCAGCACAACTAGCCCACATGTACAAATTAAAAAAAAAAAAAAAAAAAGCCTTAAAGTCTTGGAAGGCATAAATTGATATACAGGAAAAAAAAACCTGCCAACAGCGAGCTTTGTACCAGAGGGTCCAAAGGGAGTCCATAGCAAGGACATGGCAGAATGCATTAAATCTCAATTAGATCATAGCACACAACAACGCACAGAACATTCTCATCATATTTGCTCACCCAAGGATTAAGGGATTTTCTCTGAGAGGTCTGTGCTCACAAAGCGTCTTGGGGACCACGCAGCTCTTGGCAGGGAAAAGAAGGCACCTCTCTCTCCTCTCTTAATGAACTGCACCTATTAAATGGTCTCATAGCAGTATTTTACACGTAGGTGTGCCAGTGATAGACTGCAGCTGTGAAGAGACAAGGCTGAATACTTTGGAAGTGCTTCCACAGTACTTTTAGTAAACATATCTTATTGGTGACTGTCTGCGTATGCCAAAATGTCAAAAATAGAAGTGTGGAAAGAAAAATAAGAAAACAGGAGAATAAGGAAAATATTAAAGGAAATAAAACTTTGATAGCATACTTTAGATTTTAAACATTACTGTAATAAGGTAATGTTCTAGCCACTTTTAAAGCAATGATGTAGGCAACATTATGAAGTCATTATTTGCAAAAGTGTTCATTATACAATGCTTACTATTAGTAAGACCTCATAATTATGCAAGTAAATAGTATTACAGTATTATAAATGTAATATTGGCAGCCAAGTGCCCTCAGAAGCCTGATGTGCACCAATGGGCAGCAGAGCTGGAAGCAGTGTCCAGCCCAGATTCCCACTGGCTCCTGCTGGCTGGTTCTGCTGCATGAGCTTCTATGGCAGCACCTTGTTCTGCAAAAGGATCTGCAGAAAGATTCATTTGGCCACATAAAAGAATTTTACATCCCATCCCCATCTCCTTTGAGCTAAACCACGATTTGCTTCTGTACAGCTTCACAAGCCTAGAAGACTTTTTCTATGAAATCACAGAATCATAGAAAAATTTAGGTTGGAAAAGCTCTCAAGGCCATCAAGTCCAACTGTTCCCCCAGCACTGCCAAGTCCATCACTACACTACGTCTTCAAGTGCCACGTCTACATGTCTTTTAAATCCCTCCAGGGATGGTGACTCCACCACTGCCCTGGGCAGCCTGTTGCCTGAGAGTGCTGTGGGTTTTCCTGTAGCAACACTTGCCACAACACCTGACTACTCTCATTTCTTCCACCCAGCCATTTTCACAACTCTGAGCTCTGCTGCCTCCACTCCAAGCACGACTCGTGTCTAACATCTTCCAGCACGGGGCATTTCGAGTGCCATCAGCAAGGACAGGCTTCATCAAATGCAAACAGTTTGCACTTTCCTCCTAAAGATCAGTTAATGAAGTGCAACACTTCAGAGCTGTTTGATTAAAGTGCTAATGCTTGTAAAATCAATATGCCAGAGAGCGAAGCTTTCTTAATATTTAAGCAAGAAAAAAGAAAAGCCTTAAATTTGATGTTGAATCCAGATGCAGCAACAGGAGTGCAGACACACTGTTTGTAGCTGCCCCATATAATTTATAAACACCTGCTGTTAGTACACCTTAAAACACACATTATTCAATAAATGCTGCAGAAATTATTTTAAAAGCAGCACTGCCTTGACTTGCTTCTACCAAAGTACTACGATATCCACACACGGCACTGACACCTTTTAAAATGTTTCCCTTGCTGAAGAGCAGTACCGATAATCAAAATCACAACAAGGCCAGCAGCTTGGCAGGTCCCCATCACCTTTCGAGTGTGCTGCTTTAATTTGGTCCAGGCAAACCCATTCCCTACCCACACAAGAGTATTCAGTCAAGTAAGTGAATGACTTGATGAATGGACTTCACTACCATACATTTGGGCTGGAAAACTTCAAAGCATGGCAATCATAATATTTTCATTACAGAAAGGAGCTATTATTCCTCCCCACAATGAAGCCTGGAAGACAGGCTCTAATCCCAACAACGGAGGGCTCTCTTGAAAGGGAACATCACACTGGCTTTCAAAAACCCATCAGGGATGTGGAGTTCACAGCTATGAAACCTTCCAGCCTCGGCAAGTCAAACCTGGCATCAAAGCACCCACCCTGCCCCAAAATAGCTCAGAGTTTCAGATGTTGTAACTCCCTAAATGGTAAGGGTACAAGCTATATGGTCATAGCCCAAATTATATTACACATCCCCAGACTGCACACACTGAGATTATGACTGCTCAGTGCACTCAGCACACACACAGTCACAAGGGAACACTAAAAGCAAATTCTGGCCCTGTCTATCATCCATAATTCAAGAGAAATCAGGGTTAAAAAAAGTGCATGAGCAATTGACATAATTTATATGCTTCAAGTGGGAGAGTTGGCAGTCTCTCGCATCATAAAGTTTAAAAGTAATGGTAGTTTAACATCAGATGTACCCACAGCTGTATTGCCATTAGCTCCATTACGCCATGGAGCAACCCCTTCCTGAGCTGGGTACCCCCACCTTGCCCCACCAATAGCTTGCTTTACACAGGATTTCACCAGGAATGATCAGTCAAGCACAAACCACTTTGTACTAACAGCAGGAAAAAGAAAAAGGAAAAAAATACCCAACAAAACCTCTACACCTTGAAAAGTTTAGTAAGGCAGTTGGTTTTGAAAGGTACCTCAATATCATGACATTTACCATTACAGGATATGATTCCTTCTTGTTGTATACTAACAAAAAAAATATTTTTCTTTACACAAGGGTTTATCAAATTAATTCAGTGTGTGTGCATACTGCGGGGTATTAATTGATCATTCAATCTAAACCAGTCAGTATTTCTTATGGAAACAAAAGAAACCTGGAATAGTGACTGCTTTGTCCCACCATTCCCAGGTTCACCCATAGTATACTGTGTCCAGTGGAAAACCAAAACTCACAGAAATGAGGGATCCCATGAGGGTCAGGCATTGGGAATGAGGCTGACAAAAGTCCCACCTGCAAATTAGCTTTTTAACCAATACATTCTCTGTTTCATCAGTCCCTCTGCATTTAGTCATAGGATGACTGTGAACAGACATAATATATAACTTATACTATCCATAAATGCAGAATTAAACTGGGGGAATGCACAACCTAGAACCAAGCCAAGCCTACAGTCTAGCCACAGCTCCTGCTCTTCAGAAAAAAGTCTTCTTAACAGAGGAATTCTGCAGAAAACAAATGAGAACTTGAAGACAGGAATCCCTAAAGTAAAAGGAGTTAATGGAAAACCACCTGGTTTCACAGCACCCTGCACTTATCAGGACACCATCACCACTCTAAGTACCACTTTTCTGCAGTTAATGCTGTAATACCAGATTTTCAGGTGTTGTGTTTTTTTTCTTTTTTTTTTTGCTTCCTTCCTGTTGTGCTGAGCTGACAAGTCCGGCTAAGCTGTGACAAAAAAAAAAAAAAGCAAAAAAGCAAAAAAAAGTTCTTTTTTATATCCCATGTGCAGATTCAGCACATCCATGTCCATGGCACAAAGATGAAGAGACACGTCCCAATTTAATCTTGAAACACAACTTGGTAAGCAGAAAGCAGCAAGAAAAGGCTTTCCAACCCCCCACCACCTCTGATTCAGCTGACAATGTCATCAACAAAATGGAGCAGGTATGGTGGCAGGAGGTAACACTCCCTTCTGTCTCTCAGAGCAGAAATATGGAAGTTCAGCAGAGAGCTGAAGCCTCATGCTAAAAACCCCAAAAGACCTCGATCTCTCTTTCTTACCTTCAGCAGCACCAGCGCTTCTTAATTTCACTGCTTCCCAGGAGATGGTTCTCCATCCCCAGGTGTGCTCAGCATGCTTCATATTATCTGAAGGAACCAAAATCCCTGAGTTATGGGCCTCTTTTAACTTTTTTTTTTCTTTTCTAGGACATGATATTCTTATCTGAGCTTGCAGAGTGCATCATCTAGACAAACTGCTGTCTTTCTCCCCCGGATGCACCCAGGAGCACGCTTGCATGAAGAAAATAAAAGGTGTCCAAGATTTGAAATATGGCAGTGAGCATCCCTTTAACACAGCCAAGGGAACTGCCAGCAGAAAGCGCTTCACAGGGGATTTACAACATGGATTTTTCTGCTACATGAGGTGGGGAGAGAAATCTGCAAAGAAGGCAGATCATAATTTAAGTTTATTTATGATTTATCTTCTTTATTCCAGTAGCTGGAGAAGAATTTAAATAGGCATTTCCAGTGCTTCTCTGAACACCTGAACCACTACACAGCCATGAAGCTCAGAAAAAGCCTGGACTACATTATCCCTGACTAAGAAAACAGTGTATGCAACCCTGCTGCCACCTTATACTAACAGTGTTAAAATGAATGGCATATATGGAACTAGCAAAAAATTTCAAGAAAATTAGTAAGATGAACAACTTGATAAAATCTTTCTCTCTGAGCTAGACAGCCTAAGGCTGAGTCAAGAAAACATAGGGGGAAAAACCATCAAAATCCTGTATTCCAACTTGAACATCCAAACAGACAACTTCTGCAGCCTCCTTTAGGCACCAAAGGGTATCTCTGCATGAAGGCTTTAAAACATTCCTTAACTTGTTCTCTGTTAAAGGATCCCATCATCTTTTCCCTCTCACCGCCACGTGGAAGAGCAGAGCAATGGATGCCTCATTATCAACAACAGCTGATAGTGCTGCAGCCATCCCTGTGGGCTCTTCAAGGGCTATGGATGGTACAGTCATTCAAAATCATGCTCAAGAGAGAACAAGGCAACCCTGCTACAGAAGCACTTCTCACTGACCTGGGGGGAAGGAGTCTTTCATTACAATTACAATCAGAATTACTCCACGAAGTTTGATCCCGCTTGGATGTGCCCCCACCAAGCACAAGCCAGGCTCTGCCTCACCTGGCTGAGAAGCACAAGGGAGCGCAGCCCAGGACACAAAACTGCTCCTCCAGCAACTGTGAGCTTCCAGTCCCAGGCTTGTTTTGGGGTTGCATTTGAGGGGGAGCAAAATTGATGCTTTACAGCCATTTCCAACAACCCATTTCTGTTTTCCTCTGACACCATAAGGAGCCTGGCACTGTCTGTCCCCTGAAGCATAGAACAGATGCACATTTGACCTTCTATTGCCATGTTTTGGGTGAGCATCAGCCCTTGGAGGGGATCCAGGACCCCTATTCACACTACACCCCTGACAAAGTCCGGCTGGGTCATGCCAGACATCAGACCACATGAACTGTCTCACCAGTGCCACCTCCAGAACATGCTCACCTGGGACATCCACCTCTGCCTGGAACATTGTCTCCGGCTCATGATTCCTAATCCTCTTCCATTCTGTCTCAAAATGACTAGAGGCACACCAAGGCAGCAACTCAAGGGAACAGAGATTTACCAGCACTGAAGGCTCCCTACCCCACCTCCCGCCAGCACCAGCAGGTGCAGTGCAGCAGCAGAACTGAACCGTCCACCTGTTCCCACCTATGCCTGAGCCTCATCACATTCATCCAACTGATGTTCCCAGGAGTCAGGGTATAGCCAGGTTACACAGCAAAAAGGGTTTTTTCACTTCAAATGAAGCACAGAAAAATTGAAAACTTCAGAAAAATTTACACTTTTCATTTAAAAAAAATGTATTTTAAAAATTTGGAGCTTTTAAATCACAATATTTTAGGGACAAAGCAATTCTACTCATGAAACCCTTCCTGCTAAAATGGGTTGTCTGAGAACCACCTTATGAAGGCTTTCCCTTCCTGAGCCTTGCAGTGCCTTTCCCATTTAGAACACCTGGGGTTCAGAGCCCTAACACAAGGCCTCAGCACAACTCCCTGCCCAGCAGAGCTCATTGTTCCAATACTGGCAGAAAGCAGTACAGTAGCACCAGCAGTGCCTTCAAAAAGAGTGTAGAATTCTGGTTATTTATATAAAACTGCATTTAATACCTCTGCTCATCTTTACGTGCATTTTGCCCCACATAAAAATCAAAATTTGCAATTTGTAAACTGCATGATTTGATGACAGTGGAGTTAAAGCAAGAATGTGGATAACAGATACTCCATTTAACACCTACCACAATGAATTATAGAATATCTATATAGAATATAGATTTGGAAGGGAACTATAAGGATCACTGAGACCCAAGGGAAACCAAAAACCCCATTTTTTTCTTCTGGTAGCATTAGTGGGGTCCCACCCATAATAATAATTTTAGAATCCCCCGAAAGTAGTGTGGGAGTGTCACCACTGAGATCAGCGGAAACACAACTCCTGTGCGTATGTATTCCCTCCAGACTGCCAAGTTATATTTAAGTCCTTTTCCTCAATCAGAAGGAACTTAACCAACCTGGAAAACAACAAATCAATGCTACTTCCATTGTTTTTCATGTCTGACTCCACCTTAAATGCTATGTCAGACACCATCAGCATCAGAAGAGGCTGCACCAGCCTTTGCCAGAACTGTTGCATTTTCTCAGTGAAAAAGGGAAATAGGTAAGAGGGATGAGAAAATTATTAATTTCACAGGAACTTTTTTGTGTTACAGCACCCCTGTAATTTGGGCAGGGCTCCTGCCCCTGGAAACAAGAACTAGGAGAAAGGAGCTGTGGCTGCTCTGTACCTGGAAGTGTTCATGGTCTGATTAGATGGAGCTTAGAGCAACTTGGTCTAGAGGAAAGTGTCCTTGCCCATGGCAGAGGGTTGTAACAACATCATCTTTAAGGTCCCTTCCAACCCAAACCATTCAATGTAACCACACCGAGAATAGGGATTTCCTTACAGCACAACTGGTGGATGAAAAATTAGTTTCTCCTCATCAGTGAAGATGATCCCAGCTGGAAGACTGTTTTCTGCACCAGATCAGGATGTTTCCAAGCAAATACTGAGCCAAAACTCAACATTGTGCTGTCAAAGAAAATTCTCCTAAGTGCAGCAGCCACCTCCCCACGGTATTCAAAAACCTGATAGCCTGTGGCACCTATTTGCCACTGTTTAATCAGCTCTGGTTAACAGATGAGACTTGTTTGCAGTATTTTCATGGTCAGGTTAACTCATTTCAGGAGAATGCAACTGCACTTACAAGGAAGCATCAAAAACAGACAGTAAAAACATAGAGGGATTATGCACATCTTTTCCTGGTATGTTTGGCTGTATTTGAAACTGCTTTAGTTGCAGATCTATACAGTTACGTGAGACAGTCTCTGCTGCGCTCCCTGGGAATCCTGAAAGCCAGAGGGACAAGTCAAAGTGTCACAGTCAAGAATTTATAGAAAGCAACAGCAGAAGCCATGTGGATGGAAAGATTTAATCCCTTGCTGCTGAAAACTAATTGCATATAGGACGGGAGAAGATGTATACAGCTGTATGTAAAGGGAGATGATTATGGAAAGGCTCCAAAACCAGTGCATTTGGTAAGCAAATGTTATCCCACTGAAATTCAGAAATGTCTGCAAAATTATTTTATGTCTTCTCCAATAAACATTCAGTAGATTATAAGGAATAAAATTAAACCCTTTGTACAAAAGATGATTTAAATACATTCTACTACTAAAATTTTGTGCAGCTAAGAACTTGTAGCAAAGATTGAACAGAGTGTTCACAAAAGCAGTGGACATAACATAGACAGTAAAAATACAGCAGAGATTTCAAGACTAAGGTCCTCTATCATACCTAAATTAAAACATAAACCCACAGCAATGTATTCTCCCTGTTAGCTCTCCTAAAGCCCTAACCAGAGTACACTGCAATAGGCTGCGAAGAGAGAAAGGAATGTATCTTCAAATACAATAGAAACAGCTTTTCTGAAGGATGGAGAGCTTATGGCTGTTTCCTGTCCATCATGGACTTTAAGGACGCTGATATTTAATAAACCTTAAGGACCAATAAAGAATGTAAAATGAGCCCTAAAAAAACACCTAAGGGGCCTTCAAGAAACCATAAATAAAACTCCATGTGATTTTCACAGATTTACAGCACATCAGCTTGGCTGTGCACTAAGGGAAATTCCTCTGGCTACGAGCCAGAACCTCATCCCAAAGGCCCAGCATCCAGGCAATGCTCACAGGTCCTGCTCCTGCTGAACTCACTCACTCCTCAGATGCTGGAAGAGCTGAATGCTGCAGCAGCAGCCTCACTCATGCCACAGCATGGACCTGCAGATTCTCTGGCTTGGAAACATGCTGCCAGGCTGAGGTCCCTGCAGCAGCACAGCCACGCTGGCAGCAGCACTGGCATTAGCACTGCCAGGACTTGCTAAAGCCCAACTAATTCAGACAACTGGGAATGCATTCTGGAGGGGTGAAGCTTTAATCCTCTCCTTGAAGCTCTGCTGCCTGGTCACGTTACAACAGTTTGCAGACTATCAAAGCTCTGTATCTGAGCTGGATTAGTAGAGGGATGAGACCAGCCATTTTAACAATTAATTTTTGGGTGACATTCTTTAATTCTGCACATTTGAGCAATGCTATGTTTCCCCAGTATCATTTTGTAGCCAAAAAATGGCTTGAGTGCATTACAGCATCTTTGTTTACACGCAGTACTGAACTTCTTTGACATATTCAAAGTTTAACAGATTGATTTTGCTTCTGGCAAGTCTTGAAGCGTGTAGTTTTGCTGAGTGTGTAGACCTGCACTCTCAAAGAGCTACTTATCACCTACGTGATCTATTTATGGAAGAATGGACAAATATCCATTAATATAAAGTCTAGGAAACAGAGCATGGTCAATATGGAGCAACGAAATCAGTGTAAAGAGTAAGAAACTTTCTTTGATGTAGAATACCAATTTCCACTGCCTTTGCTTTGCAATACATCAGGAGTAAGAAGGATAAATGACAAAAGGGACAGGGATGCAAAATGCTGATACCCATTCACTTTGTCTTGTTTGTGGCTTGTTGTTTATTCATGGATTTCACATTAAGTTTACCTCTGGAAAATCACATAGGAATTTATCACCATGCCCCTTCAAAATTCAATGTATATATTAACTACCCTTAATTGCTGTGTGGTTGGTGTTAATAAATGTTTTTCTTGATGCAAAGAGGTTTCCATATTCAGCTAAAGTGAACAAATCCTTCTAAATCCTTCACATTTTCCTGTCACATCATCAAAACTGTTATTCGGGGCAGTGCCATTAGAAGGTGGAGGACCAAGACTCAGACAATGTCTAGGAGGGCTGATTTTTTGAGACAACAGACTTAACCTCACAGCCTTGTGCATAAACATCTCATCAAAATTCAGTGCTTAATAGTAACCAGATTCTTGGCACAGTGATGAGATTGGAAATCATGATCTAAAGCATTACCTGTGGACTGCTTCTCTCCTCCTGAACTATTCTAGTGCCCACACTTTGGGGGTTTTTTCCACATTGATGCAAGAGAAAAACATTAATGACAAGAAGTAAACAGAAACACTGTCCTTGCCAGCTGAAAGAACAGGTCTCCATACCACATTTTCTACTAATGCTCTAAGACTTAACTGTCTCTAAAGATGTATTTTTCTGCTTTCCAATTCCACTATGCCCCGTGACAGTGGATGGCAGATGTCATATAACTGACATTGCTGGGTCGTGACACTGCAAAGCAAGGGGGGAAAATTAAACCTCCTGCAGAAGGTGTGCACAGCTTCCCTGCTGGTTTTCTGGGAGAGATTCCCAAGGCTGAGCCCTCCCCACTCTCACGGTTCAGTGCACAGTCAGACCTCCTGTAGCACAGGTTCCATTGGTCAGGTTTGTGTCAGCAACCTTGGTGCAAAGTAAGCACAGAGAGTGAGAACACATCACTGAGTGTCTTAACTTCCAGAATGCAAGAAATATCACAAAATAAACCTGACATACTAATCATTCTTTTTAGTAAGGTCTTTACAAGATAAATGATGGCTCTGTTTTTTTTCTATACAGTAACATGAAGAGACAGCAGTATTCATATTTATGATGGTTTAAACAGACCAAAAGGTGTCCTGTCTTCAGTTTAACTCAGCCTCTAATAACCTATTAGCATGACAATGACAGTCAAGCCAATATAAGCCTAGATGCCTTTTCAAGATACAATTTCCTTTCATGTTGCAGAGATACTCTTTCACATCAAGCCAAGCTATGAAAAAAAACAAGCCACCCCTTGAAGTGCTCCAGAACTTAACAAAATATTCGAATGCTTTTCAAAACACATCTTGGCACTTTTCACTGAATGTAATTAATACCTTTCTCTTTCAATTAGACACATGGGTGCACATATTGAAGTATTAAAAAAAATCTTTGTATGGGTTGTCCTTTTCAGAACTGTATTCTCCTTGCTCTGTTCTTCTGTCCTATCTTGTCACCTCAGCCTTGTGTTTCTGTTGGTGGGACTTTTCTCTCTAGACTAGGTGACAGCAGTATTTATTTCAGCATGGACACCTCTTCCATCCCAGACTGGTCCTGGAGACTCCTGGTCACACCACACCTCGGGTCCAGTTTCCACCACAGCTGGGTACTGCAGGTCCTCTTATCACAGCTTCATCTGCTCATCCCAGCTCATCTGATGCTGCTGCTCTTCACAAGGCAGGAGTGTTGGAGGCTGCCTGTAAAGCTTTTCACTGTGCTTGCATGTCTGCTTTATTAATTCTCACAATTTTGATGCAGTTAGATGTCAAAAATAAGTTATTCACAGCCCTATTGGAAGGTTCCAAGCAGCAATAATTTGTATCTCCTGAAAGGTTTCTAAATAAACACACCCCCCAAATGTTGTTGGGTATGAATGCTCTTCATTCTTGGCAGACTTTGATATTACTTCAGCAGTTGAACTGTAGACTTAGAGAACAAAATAGGCAACATGTGACAGGACGAGAGAAAATGGCATCAAGTTGCACCAGGGGAAGTTTAAACTAGGTATTTCTTCACGGAAAAGATTGTCAAACATTGAATTGCACAAGGAAGTGGTAGTCACCATCTCCAGAAGTGTTCAAAAAATGTGTATATGGCACCTAGGGACATGGTTGAGTGGTGACCATGGTGGTGGTGCTGGGGTGATGGTGAGACTTGATGATCTTAAAGGTCTTTTCCAACCTTAACAATTCTGTGACTCTATGAAAGTGATATAAACTTTTTCCACAACAATTAATTACCACCATTGTGATTTACCATCCTTTTCTTCCCCTGAACAGATGCAGCAGATACATTCCTGAAGGAGTCATATAAGCCACACAGGGCAGAGCCTGGCTTTGTTACAGGGATTTTGGCAACCTGCAGTCCCAAATCAGGAATCTGACACTGTTCACAGGCTTCCTGAGCTGCGGCTCCGTGCCAGCACTGTGAGCAACACCTCAGCCAGACTTCTTGCCCTTTCAGGGGCATTAATTTTTATGCTAAACCAACATGTAGATTAAGCCCCCAACTCATCATCTATCTCAGCTATCCCTAGGACAGCAGACACACAGGAATTTCTTCTCGCTGGAGGAATCCACACCCTGGGCATGTTATTCATCACCGCCATGGCTTTTCCTACATTGCACACCCAGACATCCTTCTGCACACGTTGCAGATTGCTTTATCAGTATCTTGCATCTCTGCTTGACTCTATTAATGCCCTAGAAAATGTTTGTGTGTTAGCTTCTCTACTTACTTGGTGAGCTGGTGCCATCTCTCACGGAGAAGGAAGAGACTGTATGCATCAGCAAAGAGAATAAATGATACACTTTCAAGCCTGACACAATTTCTTCCAGCTCTTTGAATGCATTGCAAATTTAATTGCAATTTCTTCTGTGATTTTCTGTTTTGAGTTTGTCATTAGATCCTCTGGGCCTACGAGGAGCAATGCTGTGTAGTTACCTAGTAAGAATGTTGGAATTCATGTCCTGAAGTTGCTTCATTAGTTTGCTTCATGCTTTCCAAATGATCAAAGCAGATCTAAATTTTTCATTAAGAGGAAAATTGCACCTTTTGCATGGTAGAACAACTGGGTTAATTGCCAACATTAATATTATATTTGTTTCTCAAGAAGCCACCAAGAATTTCTGTCATAACTGAATAAATACAAATCAAGGCATAGTCAGTTCAGAGAGCAAGGAAAGCTGGGTCCTTCCGTCAAGCCTTTATACACATCACCAGCAGTTTGGACCTATTTCAGTTTTACATATTGGGATGATCAACCACCGACCTCCAATAGCTCATTTTTGCACAGAAGGGAAACCTGAGAGCACTGCAAATATGTAAGTTTTTATTGGTAAGAGGCTTTTATCCAATTTTCCACACTCAGCTTGATTGTTTTATGCTTTAGAGAAAAGCAACTGTGTCTTCCTTTACAGCTAAAAACATGTAGCATATCTTGAAGTGTTTAATTAAGCCTGTATATCTTCCTAGGATTTACCTTAGTAGTTCATTAGCCTATGTGTCATCACATTGATGTGCAGATCACAAAAGACACTATAGGTATCATCAGGTGAAGTTTCATAGACTGGCTTTAAGCAAAGAACATGACTCTAAACAAACCTTCCACTACAAACATGTACTGAATTTGAAATCTGTGCTTGGTGAGGTGATATCCATGGCTGCTTCTTGGCAAGTCAAATGGATTTGTGGGTAGGGAAGAGAAGAATGCTTTGGCACCACAGAACCCACAGTTTCAAGCTCAGATGGTTGGTACCAGTCAAAATTGCTGAGGGGTCTTAATCTGTGGAGTTTTAATATGAACCTGAATAACCTCCAGCAATGGGAGGGGAGCATCAGACCATGTGCTGATATCACTCATTTCTTTGTGAATCGATAACATGAAAATAATGCAGCAACCCCACTCCTATAGATACCCTTCTTCTCACTTGGGAAGAAGTGACACATTATGTCTAAAAAGGGAACTTTAATGAACAGAAGTGAACTTCTAATGAAGGCAGTATTGATAAAACGTCAAGTGCAAGGGCTTTGCTTGCAACTCATTTAAATACGCATGCAGAGAGAGAAACAAGTAGCTATGCTTCCCAGCTTCCCCAGGGGTGTTTCACATTTCCCTCAGCCCATGTCCAGGGGAATGGCAGGAAAGGAGCACAAAAATAGGAATTAATGGCTAGGCACAAGATCTATCTGTGATGCAGAGTATGTGAGGTTGCACAGGACAGTGCAGTGTGCTTGCACACACATCAATACCACCCCAGCAGCATCCTGCACACTTTATGTGTGAAAAAAGAGAAAGAATAGAAAGAATGAGTCTGGTTCCCAGAGAAGAAGTAGAAATAATGGGAAAAGGATAATAAAACCGTGGGACTGCAGCAATCTTGCACTGCGTTATTCAAAGCTCCGTTAACACCATTACAGATGGGGACGTGCAGCGAGGGATGTCACGTACATCTATCACAAAGTACACTTCAAGAGATAGGGCTTTTAATGGCCTCTGGTTTCATCTGTCTGTGCAGTGTACTTGGTGTTCCAACCTCAACTCCTTTCCACCTTGTTTTATGGAGAAAGTCCTCCAAAAACACAAAGTCAGTACTTACCAGCTCGGTATGCTGATGGTTCTGACACCTCTCCCATGAATCCTCAATCCCAGCATCTATTTTGTATGTAATAAGGAATTTTGACATTTTTGATGAACACGGCTCTGTAGATGGCATATGGACTTCCCATTAATTAGGCACTGGTGTGGTTTTAAAAGCAGGAAAGAAACTTAAGCTTTGTTCTCACTGTGAAAGGCAGAGGCATTTGAGAGTCAGACTCATCAGTGTGCCCTGAGCAGCTCCTCTGTGGTGATTCTATAAAGCCATGGGACAACAGCATGTCCAGTGGGAAACTGGAATCTGAGCATGACTGATTAGATCACCCTCAAAAAGTAAAAAAAAAACATAAAAAGAGAGGAGGGATTTACATGGAGGCAATGGAGTAGTTTTGCATGGTGGATACAAGTAACAAACTCTATTGCAGCAAAGCAGAAGACTTTGGGCTTTCATCAGCTATTCCAAATAACACCTCTAGCAGGAACTGCATCGTAGACAAGGTTACCTCTCTGTGGCACAGAATCCTCCTTTCCGGATCCAGCAATTTCAAAACAAAACAGAAGAATGGAGCAGAACCATATAAACAAATATTGGATCAATTAAAATGTATTTTGATGTTTTTACAGAAAATATCAAAAAGAGAAAAGAAGCAATCCTCAGAGAAAGATTTAGATCAAGACCATAACCATTTTACATCTGTGACAAAACACTCAATTCTTCCAGTACAAGCTGTATTTTCACTTTATGGAGTTGTGGGTATTAGCCAGGTTTCCTTATGGAAAACATTCTTTACTTGCAATGTTTTAACTGAAAATAAGAAGGACAACAGCCCTGACAGAGGCTGGGCAAGATACTATGGCACTTGGACATCCTTGAATCAGTTTGAAGGCATTCACAGAGGTACTGAAAGATTCATCAAAAGGACATAGTTATAAATGCATTTTGGAGTCTCAACTATGTGGTCTGCCAACACATTAATTTTCTGTTTTCACTGCTATGCTATGTTTACAACACTCCTTCATTCAGTTTAATTAAATGTTTCCCATCATATTTACTCCAATCACACTTTATTTAGAGATCAGTAAATAAATAGTGAGATTTTGTTATTGATGACTATGTTTGGTTTTATCGTAACCTCATTACAGGATGTATTTTACAACCTTCTGTCTCACAAATGATTGAACATAACTGCTGCAATATTACAGACCAAGTAAAATTAACATCCCCTTTTACTTCTGATCTTTTTTATTAACTGTCATGTTTTAAAGTTATAATCAAGCCACTGTACAAGCACAAAATTTCACCTGACTTTAATCACCTGTTTTGTGCTTACAGAAAAAAAAACCCCTCAAAAATTACCTTTATCAAGAGGAGTACAAATTGATGTGCAATGTCATGAAGGGCATTGTCTCACCAGGTGTATTTTAAAGCCCACATTGCTGCCTCACACGGGGACTGCAGTGACTGACAGATGTTGCTATTGGTTTCCAAAGTCATTATTTAAAATTTCAGCAACATCCTCAGTCCTTCCTTGAGACATGCAGATGCACAGAGGAGTTTAAAGTCATTGATTTCAAATGCTCTTGATGGAATTGGTTTAAAAGCGAAACAAGAGGCATAACAGGAGTTCCTCTGTTTCAAATGGTGTTAAATCATTGAATTGCTTTCCATACTGTACATGCTCCTAAGTTTCTGACTTTGACAAGATTTGAAATGGTTTTTCAAGAGGAATGAATTAGCTCCATGTGGAGCCACAGAGATGGGCTCAGTGGAATCAGGTTTGGTAATTACACTGCCCCACTGAAAAGTAAGAAATGCTTCTTAAACACTCCTATCTCCAAGGAAAAGTGTAAACTTTTTGGAATTGATGTTACAGTTAAATCTCAGAATCATTTATGTTGGAAAAGACCTCCAAGATCATTAAGTCCAAACTTTGAGCTCTTAAAAGAGAAATCCCTGGCTTCCACATGGCTGAACAAAGATGCTATAGCAGACTGCACAATAGTACTAATTAGTAGAGGTTAAACATTTGAGGAAAGAGAATGTGTTAGTCAGTTCAACTGCGGGTGTCAATTGATTCTATTAATTAAGTTTATCTTTGTAAAATAATTAAGATTTTAAAGTCTGCAAAAAGACTCCATTTTACTCTCATCTTCTTTGTGAAAAGATCGTTAAGATTTAAGACATCTAGACCTGAGGCTGGTTGAGACCTTGCAGTAAAGCCAACAGGCTTAAGGTGTCTTTCAAATGTGGGCAAGAAATTATGAGAGGTCATATGCTCAAATTATATTATATGCTTGTATTGATCAAATTATTTACAAGTTTTTCCTTTTTCTGTCATTCTTTCTGCTTGTACTGTACCATTTCTATCCAAGAAGACCAGGGAGAAACTTTCCATTGAACTTTTATTCTTTAAGTCTCTCTGGAGTATCCTTATTCCCAAGTAACCTTGCTTTGCCTGTTCCTCCATCAGTACCTCCTGTCTCACCTGTTGAAACAGGAAAGCAACATCTCAAGAAAAATTTATAATACTCTTAAAACATCCTGTGAAAGGATGTGATTTAAGAGCCTTATACACTGATCTAATTTAAACATGCTTGGCTGGCCAGAAGTAGATTATTTTTGGAAAAAAAATTATAAGCTTACTACGGTCCTTCCCTGGTAGGAACTTGAGCAATTTTCCATTACAAAATATTTCCACCACTTTTACACTTGCCCACACTCCCAAAAAGCTGCTACCTCTTCAACACATCAGCTTGATATCCCAGCCCAGTATTTGCACTGTCTCCAAGTACTTCCCTTCACTTCGTTTCCTATTCTCACACTATTTACCTCTTTCTCTCCTCCTCTGCATCTTTTTTCTAGTAATGTTCCTGAAAATGAGGAGCAACAACCAGGCAGCTAAATTGATGAAGTCTTTACTCATTTTAAATTTAGATGCTTTGGTTTTGTCTTTACTGGGGTTTATTCTAATAGAAAAGTCTAAGACCAGTTTTTGTCACAATAGCAAATAGCATTGTAGTTTGAAAATCCATACTGGCATGAGCTGTCCTTAGCCGATAAAATCACATTCTCATAGTGACTTTTGACTGTCTGTATCACTTATTTTAAAACCCAGCTGAGGAAGCTTTCTTCATTAGCAAAATTTTCAATCACCAGGAGTAGTGACCTCCACAAATGTGTGGTCAGAGCTGCTGGCTGGACAGTGGGACCTGCTGTCAGGGGTTTAGAAGGGAATTCAGACAACCCTTCAGTTAAAGTACCAGTGCGTAGTTGCTGTTGTAGTTCATACTGAAAATATCATTCATGTAAATTATCAGGTGGTTTTTCTGAGTCAGTATAGTTATTCCCAAACTGACTGCACAAGAAAGTACTTTGCCACATCAGTAAACTCTTGCACACATTGTCAGATCATTTTTCAAACTGATCATGGGAAAAAACTTATTTTCCCTGCCATCTGAAGGGAACCATCCCAGCACATCTCTGGGGAAAGCCTTGCAAAACCCCCCAGAAGGATGCAGAGTGAACTAGAGATGCGCATAATTATACAAACATTTGCAGGAATACGCAACAGCAAACAGCAGCAACTAATCCCACAAAATCCTCTGAGAGAACAGGAACCTTTTTCACTCTCTAAAACGTGCTAATGAAAACACAATTCCCAGATGCTCCACCAGATGAAATCATCTTGTTTCAAAGTTTATAATCATATATGTTAAATGCATCGGCCCACTTTCCAGATTAACAATAATGATTTTACATTTTTAATAGAGCCCTTCATCCACGGGGATTTGACCTGCAGTACACAGGCACTCCAGGCCTGCTGCAGTCACCTCTGCTTGAGATACAGCAGCTGTTTAATATCACTGCATATGTTGTAAACAACACACAGTTGTACAGAATAAGAAAAGGATACTCATCAGAGTAAGGAGGTTGCACAAAAACCTCCCTCAGCCCTTCACTTTTCCATAGAAGAGCTCAAGAACAGAAAAAAGGATGATGTGCATCTCTGGAAGACAAGAAAACCCCAAAGGCCCACAGTATTTTATATCTGTTGGGGAGCACATGGTGCATTTGAAGCAAAGACCTGAAATTGCAGCTGTCCAGACCCAATGCAAGGACCATGGGGTGGAGCAGAGCCCCAGCCTCCACTGTCTGGAGCAGCACCACCTCCCTGGCTTGGCCACAGGAGAGATCTGAACTGGCACATGGTCAGATTGGCTGTAAACAAACCCAGTGTGGTGGCAACGTTGTGGCTGAACATCCGAAAAGTCCCCCCAACCTTTGGACATGTTGGCTTTCTTCATTTCCAAAGAGAAGGACTGTGATCAGAGAAGTTATTGTAGAGCAAAAGAACTGACATTAAAGTCTTCAAGATAATTTCCTCCCCTCTGGACACAGCCTTGCAGAGTTCATAGCAGGACAGGTCACCGAATACGGACTGCCACTAGAATCAAGAACACTCTGAAAACTGACCTTGAACTCTAATTTACAAACAAGACTTTTATTTTTTGCTCTCAAGTGTAGCCCTTGAGCTTTATCACAGGTAACTGGAGATGGTAGAAGTCATTTAACCTCTTCATCTTTAAATCATGGAGAGTCAGCAGAAATTAGCAACACAGAGAAAAGCTAGGGAGTCATTATTGGAGATATGGTAGGAAATAAAGTACAAGCAAAAGAGGAAGCCTTACGAGTGATTTTAAAGGTCTTGAATTAAGCTCTTCAAATTGGAGAGCAGAACTGAAGAGATACACAGACAAGAATGTCTGTGAATGTCACCACAACAGGTGATATAACTAATTCCCAACAAAGAACTATGGAGTAAAGAGCATATCTGAACACTGTGATTGATGTACAAAAGGGGGAGGATGCATTGCAGTTGTTCATTTCTGCATTCTCTTCTTTACTATTTTCTTTACTATTTTCTTTACTATTCTTTTTATAAGCTAAGCTCAAGCCACAGAAATTGCTGAAGGGCTTTGACCTTCTTCAGACACCTGCAAGTCTTCATATACTTTCCAAAGAAATATTCCCAGAAAAATAACTGCAGCTTGCTGTTAACATTCTGGGCTGAAGGCTTAGCATGGCACACAGCCACTATTTCCTCATCACACAGTTTGAGGCCAAACTAATCAATAACAGGTTCTTAATGCCAATGAATTCAAACTAGCAGTTTGTTTTTAAAATGAAAAGTTAGTGAAAGAGAACTAAATACTGCCTATATCAAATTAACTGTAGTAGCAATAAATAATTAAAACAACAAACTAGTTCATAAGTAGAGAACATAATTTAATTAATTTTACCACCATGGATAGCAATATCAATACTGCAGTGAGATGGGACTGCAGGGAGCTAAGGCACTTTTGCATCCACACATGAGCAGCACAATAGCAAAATGATTGTGTATATATATATATATAAACATCAAATCCAAGCAGTAATAGAGTACTTTGGAAGAAAAAGCAGCTGTTGAGAGGCAGATAACTGGCTCAAGCAGGGAGACACTGTGTACATGAAATACATTTTGCAAGGCTGAGGGAGAGATATGAAGGACAGCGCAGGATGAGTTATTTGTGATAAAATCTTCACCAGCTCTAGATAAAGCACTGTGCTCATGATCTATTCCTGCTGATGCCAGCATGTGCCCTTTCCTGTGTTCCCTATGACCACAGACAAATCTGTAAAGGCTTCAGTCTTCTTTCACCTCCTACAGGTGAAAAACCAGGAGCAAAATCCAGGACAATCAGTACTGAAAATGGAATGAGCTGGTGGGTTGCTGCCATGCCTGGCTCAAGCATTACTGCATTTACACTAAATGCACGCACAGGCTCCTGATCCCTGGTTTCTGCACACCCAGGATTTGGGGTACCTTGGTTTAACTGAATGGAGGATCACAGAGGGCCATAAAATTAAGCCCTTTTTTTCTGTCTGAACCTTCTATTTGTAAGAAAAAAAGCAAGTGTGCATACCCATATTCTTTTTCCATGAGTCTGAATCACATGTACACAACATCTGCTTTTCCTTAACTAAAGCAAAACCTTTAGGGATGAGTAAGATCTGTTTAAATAATGAAATAGGAAACTGAAGAGATTTTGCAAATGTCAGCTGCAGAGTATTTCTCCAGTACTACAGTATTAACAAAGCCATCCTCTATTCAAAGAAAGTTGTTACAAAATACCAGGATAACACTTAGTTACCTCAGGCTGTTGAAATGTTTATTTGTTTTTAAGGGAGGTAAGTCCAGCCCTTACAGTCTCATCTCTCACTCAATGGAAAGCACTTCCCCAGAGAGAGCTCTAAGAAGCTGTTTTGCAGAGCTGTGTATTACAGAGTCATTGGGGGCTGGTCCATACCACAGAAACATCTATTCAAAATAATTCAGCACGGCTAAAGAGAGAAGTCATACCCACTCTGATGGCAGAGTTCTCCTCTAAAGATAATTTACCTCCAGCATCCTTAGTGCTACTTGTTAAAGGTAGGGAGGGTTTCTGGAAGGGGCACAGGGATGTCTAACAGACAGAGGGGTGCTGCTCCTGGAGGTGCTGGCTGGGATGTGAAATTCTGTCAGTTTTTCTTTGCCTTTAAGCTTGCCCTTGCTTCCAGAGAGGCTCTGAACACAAACACCATGAAGGTTCTCTTTCAAGCAGGAACACAAACCAAGCATTTCATCATTATTCACTGCACACAGCCACATCCCTCTGTATGTTCTGTATGATCTTTCCAGCCGTCAACAAAATGGGAGACCAAGCAGCTAAAGGCCAAATTTGCAAACAGCCAAGCACACAACTCCCACTGCTGCTGCCCGAGACACAGAGAGAGCAGCATGGGCTGAGAGGAATGAAGGCAGCTCAGCCAGCAGACCTGGCCCACAGCAATGCCACAGGGTCATGGTAAGGAGGCCATGGCTTGCAGGGAAATGTGGGGCAGAAGGACAGTTTTCCATGCAGAAGAGAGGCCAGCAATACGCTGTGGACCAGAGCACAGAGCAAGCTTTCAGCACTGAAAGTATGCCAACATCTGCCATGGCATGCCATGCTAAAATGCCCTGAGTTTCCCTTTAGAGTGAACCTAAGGATGTCCAGCTTTATTCTTTTGAGTTCTTCAAAAGGAAAACCACTGACTACAAATATGCACACAGGAAAAGCACTGGAAAGCACCAGTAAGCACCAGCAGCTGCCCAGCAAATAATTTCTGCAGAAAGCAAATCCATCTCCTAGGGTCCTGGAAGTCACTGCCTCACCACGACGAATAACTAAGTCAATCAGGGTTTTAGGCTGGTAAACCAGATTAGACCTGGCACTTTTGCCTTCCCAAGTACTTCCTTCCTTTTTGTTCCAGTCACTCTTCCCTCTCACCCTTTCTAATTGTTACAGGATAGAAATTGAGATCTCCCTCACCTTCCTGTACCTCCCTCCTAGTTTTCCTCCCTGCAGCAAGCAGAGTCCCTGGCAGCCTTTCCATTTTGCTGCTGTTTTCGTTCATCAACTTTCCTTTAGCCATTAATAATCCTTCCAGAGATGAGTTTTGAAGCTCTTTCTTAAACTTGAAAGTTTTTCTTAAACTTGAACTTTCTTGAACTTGGAAAATCCCTTTCACTGCCCACCTGCACATGATGCAGTATTGCAGAACAAGCACAGTGGGAACCAGAGACATTTTAATGAGGTTCCCAAAGATGTAATGTCTCCATATAATTTTATATGTAACATCTGACAGTATCAGGCACACTTCGGTCTGAACTATGTTGCAGAAAGGAGCCCTACTGGATAAAGGACCAGAGAAGCACAGCAGATGATGCCCTCACCAAGCCCAGAATTCCCCACTCCAGGCTTCTGATGGACAAGTCTTGGTCCTGCTACAGGCCTTTCCTTCTACACATCCATCAGTGGGGGATGAGTCTGAGTGACTGCCTGTCCACCCCTCCTCTCTCAGTAACTTAAATAAGAGAGAGATGTCCTGCAGACCTTGCAAGGGATGCTGCTGAGGAACACTCAAATCCCACACATCAATACCAGGCAAGTTCTGACCCAACTATCACAGTGGCCCTCAACCCATCAGTAATTTTAGAAGCTTTCTGTACCTGACTCTGTCACTGATCCACAAAGTGTCATCAACTGAACCTGGGCAGAAAGCAAAGTACATTGCTGGCACACATGCATACAGCTTTATTTTAAAGAGACCAAAATACTTCAACCACCCCATGTAACATTCCTAAGTTTACCCCGTGCTATCCCCATTTCACCCATGAGAAAGGTTACTTGCTATGATTAAGATCACACAGTGAGTTTAAGGGTAAAAACACAAGAGTTAATAAAATTCAATATAAAATGCTGAGAGCCATCTGAGAACATACATACAGTCAACATAAATATACAAAGAATTCCTGTTATTTTCAAAATTGTGTGACTAGAAGTTAAATTATTACTGGATCCAAATCACTCAGCTATAGGTATTAGACTTGTGACAGTCAAGATACGTCTTAGGGCATCCAAACCTATTAAGACCAAGCAACAGGTTTATCAGTTACACCCTGACTTGCCAAAGTAAAGCAACTAATTGTTGAATTAATGCACAGAGACCCAGTAAATCCATACACACAGCACAAGCAGGGTTGATAGAGGACAAAGCATTGGAGCACCAGTACCCCAGAGGAGCCAGCATCTCCCTGTTGCTGTTTCTAAAGCTGTGCCTGCTTTTTCACTTACAGCTTGGATTTAGGTCAATTGATATTACCTTTCCTTTACACTTCCCTCACTGAAATCATGACAAATGCAGAAAATAGCAACTGAACAAGGTTTGCATACAGAGAAATCACTGAGACTAACTAAGCTCCAGGAACCAATAGGACTATTTTTAACCACTCTCATAATATTTCTTCTTTGCTTCTGCTATTGGAAGTACCAGAATAGATGGAGCCTCTCAGGCACCAAGGAAGTCTAGTTCATGGTATTTTGGTTTGCTTCCTCAAAAGCTTTAGTAAGACATGACATGTCAGGGATGGGGTCTTGGCTCATGGCCTTCAGTGATCAGCCTCTTTGCTATGCTCCTAATCTTTAAAACAAAATACAAACAACAGCAAGAGAGAGCAGCAGAAACTCCTTCCTGTGCATTTTCCTCCTCCAGGTGAAACACTAAAAACATGCTCCACATTAGTCTCACCTAGAGAGAAGAGCTTTCTTCTCCCCATGTAAAAAATCCTCACTTTTTCAGACTAATAATTATGCAATTACACAAATAACTGTGGGACTGCAAATCTCACTAATACCAGCCCATCTCACTCAGAGGGTCACATCTTTCTTGCAAACTAAGAGACAGCAATTACAGAGGGAAGTGCTAAAAGCTGCACTCTAGTGTGTTGAAGAATATTCTGCTACTGAAGTTTCTTGCCTTTTTTTCATAATATAAACACACCATTTTAATTATTTACAGCTCTGAGTCAATAGAGGTGGATCAGCAACAAGGAGAGACTGCCACTGTCAAGGAGCAAGACCTAAAGGATTCACTAGCATTCTGTAAGGAACAAGGCACCTCATGACTATCAGATTACAGGATATTGACTCTTGTGATAGTATTAGAAAGTTAAATATTATGATAATTAGTTTTCAGCTGATTTTATCTCTGAAATCACACCAGCTTCAGTGATGTTTGCACACCAGTGAACCCTCTTTTCATGTTTTTTCCTATCAGAGGATGCAGAAGAAGGAAATCTTGAGGGGAAAAATGCATCACTGAAGTGATCATTACTTTTTAACAACTTATTTCAGAATTAATTCCTATTTAATCCTGAACAAGGTCTCAGTGCAAGAAACAAGTAGAGAATTGCAGCTAAACCCCTCTTGGTGCCAGCTGGCAGCCTGGCCAGCCTGGCTACACCAGGGAGCTGGGATCTGGGAATGCAGCATCAGACCCTGGCAAACATCATCTGTTCCATGAATTTTAATTTCTAACAACCTAGCTCTCAAATAAGGTCTAGGTCTGGGCAAAATAGTACTCCAGACCCCATGCAGAGATTGTGCCACACATTGGGCATTCAGCTGCAATCCCCATGCTGCCATCCACACTTGAAGCATAGAAACAGAGAACTCTTGAGGTTAGAAAACATCTCTAAGATCGAGTCCAACCATTGAGCCAGCACTGCCAAACCCACCACTAACCATGTCCCCAAATGCCACATCTACATGCCTTTTAAATCCCTCTAGGAATGTGGGCTCCACTGCCCTGGGCAGCCTTGACAACCCTTTCAGTGAAGAAATTTTTCCTAATATCCAATCTAAAGCATTTCATGTGACAGGATGGAGACAGCAGCACTCCTTATGGCACACAGTGCTCCTACACAGATGGGAACCCTGGCCCACCTCTCAAGAGGACAGAATGAAATAGCAGGACCACAGGGGACACTCACAGCAGCGTGGCCCCATCCATGCCATCACCAACAAGAAAATTCCAAAATATCAAATCTAAATTGTAAGATAGAAAGTAAATAAATTGTAAAGGAAATATACCCATCTCAGACTACACTGTCATTCCCCTTCCCCCATTACAGTGTACTCCTAAAACTTTTGCTGCCAAATCACACTCTTATCCAAGTCCTACAGTCAGCTGGCATCACAGGAACACTCTCCAAAGTTATCTTTATTTTTTCCTTCAAAAAGGAAAGACAAAAAAAAAAAAGAAAAGGAAAAAAAACCAACCCAAAAAAGAAAAAACCAAACCAAAACAAACAAAAAAACCCCCCAAAAAACCAAAAATCAATCAAACAACAACAACAAAAACAAAACAAAAAAAACCAAAACAAAAAAAAAAAAAACCCACACAAAAAAAAAAACCAAAAGAGATAAGAACAGTAGACCTGAAAGCCATTTCCACCCTAATAGCTGGCAAACACACATCATTAGATTCTGATAGCAAGTAAAAAGACTGTGTTTACATTAACTTTACAACCAGCAATTTCTGTTCAAGTATAAAGGGAGTGTGTTCACTACCTGACAGTTGCCATTAATGTTCTAGACCTGATGAACAGCTCCTGTGCTCAACAGCTTCCCAGATTTCCTTCTCTCTCAGTTGGCTTAGTAAAAGGTACTTCTCCCTACAACACCATGACCTTCATATTCTAGTGCCTGATAAATAACCATCACAGAAAACAGATATTTATCTGATCTTAAAAAAGAAAGTTTGTGTGTTCTCTCAGGGACTAAATGAATCTTGTTAAACAAAACCAACCCTTTGCCTTTAGAAAACTTTGTCTGTAGCTCATACATATGTTCCTGGAAACCTCGGATCTTCATTCTGTCATACGGCATTGCCTGTAGGAAACCACGGGTAGTACCAGCAATCTTTCCAGTAATTAAAAAGAAATACTAACACAGGTGGTATTTGTGGGAAATAACATTTATTTTTGCTGCAGCATGTGCAGCATCAAATAGTGAGGAATTTTTTTCACTGTAGATCTCGACATCTCTGTTCATGAAGAGGCAAAATCTGAACTCACTCCTTCTTACCAGAAATCAAAAAACCCCAAAAAACCAAAAAACAAACCCCCAACTTTGCTGTATTTTAGTCACCACAAATCCCAGTTTTCGTAATTATTAGCTCATCTTATTATTGCTCAAATAGACTTTACCTATAAGTAATGTTAGAGGGTGCCTGTTTACACATTAGAGAGAGGATTTTGCAAGTGAGCTAAAAACATCTAGTTTGCCCATTTATTTCATTCAAAACTTAATAGAGCAGTTCTGACCAACCACCTCTAATTACCTAATGATCTGAAGCCCTTGGAGCCATCAAAGACACAAAGACCCCTCACCCCAGCAGTGACCAGCCAGCATGGGTCAGCACAGGGCTGGGGAGAGCTCCCAGGAACATGGCAGTGCCAGGTTAATAGCTGGATTTGACGATCCTAGAGGCTTCTTCCAACCTTACCAATTCTGTATTTCTGTGATCACCTCTCCCTCTGAGCCCTTCCCAAAAGAGCACATTTGCAGACAAAAGCTCTATCCGCACAGCTGCTGAGGAGAATTTTAAGCCAGCAAAGGAGTGTTTGTTTGTGCTGAGAAAGAGATTTAATGTCTAAATTAAATAAGTGCACTATGCTTAGCTCCCACTGAAGAATGGCTGGATATTAATGGCCCTCCTGCTGGAGCTGGCTCTCTCTGGAGAGCCCTGCTCACACCAGCCGTGTGCTGATCAGCACATCAGCAATGGGGGCACGCGCGCAGCGAGCCACGTGCCCCCTCCCTGCTCCTCCCTGCTTCCAGTTAGCTTCCTGAAAGGAATTGTTCTGCTGTTTTGACAGAAATCCTCTTGTCCCCTGGGAATACACTGAAAGAACTAACAACAGGTTTGGCTTAAGGAAGGCCTGAAAATTATTGCTACAAAATCAGGAGAATGAAATGGAAACTCCACTGGTAGAGGACTGAGTCAAAATTAGCTCCTCAATGCAAAGGAAAATTAGTTGGATAATTTTAACAATTTTCATAATGTTCCTGTTGTTAAATGAGTACAATAAAATGTGTTTCAGTTATGTAATTCCAAATATTAATTGTTGTGACATTTGAAACCAAAAATAATCCTCCAGGTTTCCCAAACTGAGGGAAATCCATGTTTGTGCAGAGGAGTTCAGTGAGGCCAGCAGCGCCATTCTCCCGACAAGACCAGCCTCTCACCCTCCAGTGAACAAACAGCATCCTGAGAGATAATTGCATTAGCGCTTCTGCCTGCTGGAAAGGCAGAGGGGTGAAAGGAAAGACACGGGACTGCAATTATTATTTCTGTTCTAGAATACTAGAGGGTGCTCAGTTCAAGATGTCTGAATGATGATGGGACCATCTAATCAGAGGGAACACAGCTCAGATCTGATAGACAAGGCCTGATGAACACGCTTCCTTTGAAGAAGGAACTGCAATGCCTGACAAAAAGATCAGGCAGGACTTGTTCTGGTGATGTTATTTATATTAAGTGAACATTAAAAGGGTGAAAGAGTCATTCTCAGCATTGTCTCAGAGTCAAACAGAAATCTTTTTGAAGTTCATTCAGAGCCCAATTACTTCACCAGCACCTCGATGCTTCCCAGGACATGTTAGGATGATCCAGTGATAACACAAACTCTGTGACTCACCAAAAAAGATCACTTAGCACTGTCTCTAATTCAGCTGACCTGTTTGGAATATATTCAGAGGTGCAATCCAAATGCAAACCTCCCCATGCAGGAAGCATTTATTATACACCCAAAAGGAAAGGAGAAGCTTTCTGGTGTCTCTGCTCCTTTACTGCTACCTTTATGTGAAGACCTAGCTCCAATGAGGACACCTCGTAGTACTGAGGAGCAGTCAGGGCTTTCAGGATAATTTATTGTATTGGTAAAGGCTTTGAATCCACATGCTCTGCCTTATAGTAAGGAGTTGATCCTTACTGGTTTTAAGACCCCCTGGAAGCTGTCACAGTCCTATATCCAGCACACACACTGCAGCCTTGGCCGGCCCATTCACCATCGTGATGGCAAAACCCAACTTGGTTTTACAAGCATGAAAAAACCTGTACTTCTCTCCAACTTTCCTAAGGCTCTAGCTGCTTGTTCCAAAATCAGCACTGGGAACAGGCACACTAGTCCAGCCACCCTGAGCAGTGAGACTGTGAGCCGCTCTCTGACACACCCACTCAGGCTCATCCTGTCTGCTGATGAGGGTCACTGCTTAAAGTATTATGATGCAGTTAGGAGAATGTACTTCTTTATTTATCAGAATTTTCTGTGGGTCACAGTTATTTCATCGTTGCACAGTGTTCAGATGTCGCCTGGATCCCAACTCCTGCACACCAGGGAAGTCCTATCAGCATCTTGGGGTGCATACACAGGCACCTCACAGGCTGGGATACTGCTCCAAGCACAGCCACCCTCTCTTTTCACAAACTGGTGTTTTCCCATTAAAAATGTCTCTGGCAATGGATCATCCCTCACTGCCATGGGTGCCAGAGCTGGACGCGTTGATAATAGCGGAGATGCTGCACAGGGCTGCTTCCAATTTCTGGCTTCACTGATTCTATTTCCCAGGGAACACGGGTTACCACAATGTTGATTCTGTTAAAAGCAGCTGATGAACTTCTGTATTTAATGGGCAATAGGAGTTCAAAGCTAAACATGACTATTATATAATTTAGGGAAAACTAATAGTTTTTGAAAAACAAGTATGGGTAAAGAAGAAATAATTCTATGGAATAAAAACCAGGATAATAAAAAAATCTAACTTCAATAACTGAGAGAAAAGTTATTCTTTAAAGCATTCAGATACAAAAAGTAAAGGAAAAAGATCTTATTATAGGCAATTCACATCACAGAATTTCAATGGGAAAAGCAAAACAGCTAGAAGCAGGGGCACTGCATGCCACTGTCACCTACTTTGCAGTTGCAATGAGAAACTAAATTGAAATCTTTTAAGAAGTGACATTTTGAAAAATTTCCAAATTTGCAGATGGAAAACACAACAGCTTTTTCTTGTATTTCTTATTTTCCGAGCTAAAGCATAATTTGATGTTATTATCTGCTGGCTGTGAAAGATAGATTTCAGCTTTTGCAATAACTATTGTGCACACAAACCCCAGGAACAGATACATTGATAACCTCAACAGAGCTGGTCCCCTGTGCTGAACAAATTTAAAAGCCAAAATCCAACTCAGGCCTTGGAAGATACCAGGTTTGAAGTCTATAGGTCCAGAATCACTTCTCACATATGCTAGTTTCATCCAGGTAAAACATGACTAGATGAGTTTCATGATATATGAAATGTGTCGAATAGTTTTACAGTCAATTAGAAAAAGCACCTGGGCTGATATTCAGCCCTAATAACTGTCACATTGTTGGACACACTTTATCAGACAGAAGTTCAGCAGAAAGAAGTCACATTTTAACCTCACTAAAACTGAAAGAGAAAAAAAAAGAATAACAAAATGACATACCACCTATGAGACAGAGGCAAGGATAATAATAATGAGGAGACAAGGACAAAATATGAGGATCACTCTCACACTACTTCAGAAACACACAGTGCCCATTATGTAATATGTAAAACAACAAACTTGCCTAATATTCTTCAAAAGATCTCATCAAACAAAAGCAAGCAGCATAGCATGGATAAATAATTCCTTCCTCATGACAAACAAGGAAATATTTATGGAAGGCTATTAAACTTGGATTACTGAGACACTGGAGCAGTTGCGGAGTGGCCAATCAACTCTGCTGACTAAATACATATTTATAAATACTTTAGCTCTTTTATTTACCCAATGGACCAAAAGGGCTTATTCATTCTGTTCTGCTTTTATTTGGGTCTATCAAGTACAGTAAATGTGCCATTAGGTGCATAATAAAAACTCCTTTAGAAAAGTAATTACATTACCTTTAACAGAGCAGATTTTTCTTTCCCAAGCACCAAGAAAAACTGGACCATTTCACAGGCTCCTAAGTTCTTATTAAAAAATATTCTGACACATGCTAATTACTGAAATGAAATCTTGCTTAGAAATGTAAAGTCCAAATAAAACATTTACACGCAAAGCAGGGCCCCCTGAAAACCACTAATTTAAGCAGAGTACTTGCTATAGCAGCAGCCAGGGACATGGCTATGGCACCAATCACCTGAATGGTTCATTCTTCATATCCTAATAGGAAAAAATTCTTCCCTGAGCGGGTGGTGAGGCCCTGGCACCCAGGTTGCCCAGAGAAGCTGTGGTTGCCCCATCCCTGGAAGTGTTCAAGGCCAGCTTGGACATGGCTGCATGAGACATGGAAGCAACATGAGATAGCAGAAGGTGTCCCCTGCTCATGGCAGGAGGCTGTAATGAGATGAGTTTTAAAGTCCCTTTCAACCCAAACCATTCTGGGGTTCTATGACCCCACAGGATTTGGCTAGAGCTGTATGTGGTGGAAGAATAGAACAGCCCCACAGTTCAGCACTGCAAGGATCTCTGACAGCCTCAGGCACTGCCCTGGCCATCTCCAGGAGAGGCCACAGAGCCGCCTTAGAGCCTCCCCTGCCATAAATCACCACTCCCAGCTGGGCTAACAGGCTCAACACCTGCATCTTCGACAGGCCATGGCCATGACCACTTGGGAGTAAGTATCTGAACTAACAGAACACAAGGATGGCTATCCCTCTCTTAGCTCATATTTGAGCAGTGAGTTGAAGCTCTGAAAATATTCACCCAATTGCTCTACCTTACAGTTAAAGCTCAGTTCAGGAAAAAAATGGCACGTTGAAACCTATTAAGTCTGAAACTGAAAACAGACCATGCTTTTAAACATATTAAGTAAACTAGTGGCATGTTCAAAAATGACTCAAAACCCTGACTGTACCCAGAAGCAATCCTGGACTTTGGGTCTTTTGTCTCGAAGTCCAAGTTTACTCATTTTTCTAATGTCTATGACATGCTGAATAAACTGATTTGTTGAAGAGTTTGCATATTACATTATACTGCCATTATCAGAAACATCTGCTGCCAGTTTTTTCTTCAACCCTTACAAATGAGTTCATGTTATAGCTGGTCTGAAAACTCTGGGGTTACAGTGCATTTGCACCTTCCAATATCATGTGTTAGCATCACACGTCTGCTTCGTATGCTAGGGGCTTCCACATCATGCAATGCTCTCTGTAACAACAGCATTTCACCAGAGTTATGTAGCTGGACAAAAAAGTAATATTTCATAGAAAGAACAATGCACCACTGAAAACAACCAAAAAATCAAATCCAACACGACTTCAAGCCTCACTGTGCATTTCAACCTGGCTGCTGCTAATGATACTTAAGTCAAGAAAAGCCCATTTGTCTGAAAATATATTCTCTTATTCTTAAAGACAGGTTACCTTGGAAGACCAGTGCAAACCAGTCTTGTTTTATAGCTCTGGGTCAGCTGGAGAAAAGTGCTTTGGGGGAGTTGAAGATGCATCCAAGACAAGGTTTGTAGGACAAAGTGGCATCTTCCAAAAGACTGCCCAGTTTGGATGGAAAAAGCAGAGAAGCTTGTGGAGTCAAGGGATGACAGAAGCCAACAGCACAAGCAGCTTTTCCAGCTGCCAAATCAACACAGTTTGTTCTTTTTTCAGATGGAAAAAGAGAGATGCCTTCAGGCACACCCAAACTCTGCACTCTGCACTGGGGATACTTATTTATAATGCATGGTGGTATGGAATACATATATAAGTTATTTTGTATCTCCCTATAAATCCTCACAAGGCCTCAAAGGCTTCTGGCTCATCCCCCTCTTCTCCCTCTTCCCACATCGGAAGCTGAAGTCTGTCCACTTCCTAAGCATGCCTACAAGCTCCTTGATCCAACCTGCTACTGGGAACAGCTTCCTGATTTCCTGACACTGAGGAAGTTTTCACTTCAGCTCCTCCAGGTCCATCAATCTGGTGCTCTAGCAAAGCCACACTCTATTGTATTTACTTACTAAATAGTCATGCCCATTCTGCCATGAAGAAAATTCATTCCTCCTCCTGCCCCAAAGTACTTAACTACAGAAACTGATGGATGCATTTACAAGAACTTTAACTCTGCAAAACCACTCTGCTTCCACCAGTCAGAGAGCTGGGCATACCAGGGGTTTGCTTTGCCTATGGCAAAGGTAGGCTAAACCACAGCTTCATTCACATTTTCAGAGGCAATCCACTTCCATGAACAGTCATTTGTCAGCCAAATATGACCACTGGGACCAGCCCTGTTTGGTTCAGGAGCTGCCCAGAAACTTCCTGGTTAAGCTGCAATTCTCTGCTCCTCGTCCCAGACACATGTGCAGTACCAACTGCAATAATAAGACTGCCCAGGAGCATTCACATTCCTGTTCAATTTACTACTGTGCCTAATGCTGGCTACTGTATTGATTATTTGAGGTTCTTCCCCCGCCACATGGTTTTACTCCCTCTTCTAATTCCTGCCACTGAAAAGCACAAAATACGCCAAATTATAATTTAACACCACTGCTGATAGATGTGTGGGAGCAAACAACATTGCCCCTTCCCAACTAGGGCTAGGCTGTTCGAGTGGGATGAAGTATAAAATAACCTGAGAAACTGTGGTTTCACAAGCTTGCACTAAACATCAGATTAATATTGTGACCCAAATGTCCTTTTCTGGGTAACAGATTTCAAAGCATATGTTGTCAGTGAATGGCAAAGCCAGAGATAATAAAACTTTCTATGAATATACAGCATCTGAAATGGACAGAGACAAAAAACTTTGTTCAAAGTAAAGACTGAGTAATTGTTAAAACCGGTCTAATAAACATGGATTCAACAAAATGGGTATTTTTAATGTAAAAGCTGTCCTTCAAACTTTGGAGGAACGTCCTGAAATACAGCGTGTTTCTGAACATCCAACACCATAGAGAGCATATACATACAAATATTTATTTATATATCATATCATCTGGGTGTAACTGGGACAGCCAGACAACCAAGATCCTTGGGGTACAGTTGCTTCTAAAGAGCAACATAGGCACTGCTACTGATTTTTGGTGGGTTTTGACCAAGTCATAAGAAAAAATCACAAATTTTTTGGACGCTAGTAATAGGAAAAAACCCCAACATAATGGGAAATTAATAGGTGATTTACTACAAAAGTAATTACAGCTGACCACTTTGTGTTCCTGAAGGATTTGAGGAGAGCAACTTACCATTTCTGCCAATTTTAGAGTGCCTGTCATCTTCCATGGAAAGGCAAAAATTTGAAGTGGGCAAAAAGAAAGGACAAAGCAAATAGCATTTCTGAAGGGCATTACTGTTTTATAACCATGAGTCAGTTTTTCATGTAGAACATAAAAATTGATGTCAAGTGGAGAACAATGAAATATTTCTTAAGCTGTTGGCTGGATCCTCTACCACTGCTAATTGATGCAAAGATTTTTCAGTAAAACTCTGGCAAGTTGAGAAAGCTCAGGGTGTACTATAATATTCTATTGCTCCACATTGTGATTAGGAATCACAATGTAACAAAACAATGAGGATTGTGTATCTTATCCAAATAAGAACAGGACATCCACAACACAGAGCCCGTGAAAACTTGGGAGAAGTGTCAATTCAAAGTTTTAATTCAAACCAGATATTTAAAGTTTGTATCTTTATGGCAGTGTGATGTCATCTGTCTGAATAAATCTAGAGTTGCATCTCATTTAATAAGATTATATGGTCAGAGCAGAAGCAATTTGCTTGAACATTTCTTGGCTGAATGGTTTCAAAAGCATCTTTTGACACTAATTTGTTGAATGGATGATTTTGAACAACATAAAAACAAATTAAAAGTTTTAAGTGCTTGGGTGAGAATCTCAGCTAGTAAAAAGCAAAGGTGGTCCATTAATTCAGCAGAGCTTTGCTTATTCCTAACTACTGAAGACCTGGTTCTTTATGCTTAATGTGACTACACATATGCTTGGGCACAGTTCTACTCAGCAGACAATTTGTTCTAGCACTCAGCATCCTTCAGCCCCACTGTGCCAACAGAAATGGGAACATTTGTCAGCTCCAGAAGTTGCAGAATTAGTTCCTGTGTTTTTGCCATTAAAATAATTGGGGAAACCACTGGAGGGTCTGTTCTGCCAGACATGGGGAATTTGACAGACATGAATGTATGTGGCTTCTGCATATCTAAGCTGTATGGTATAATTTACAGCAACAAGTAAGTACTATGCATTCATGTACACTCGTTGCACAGGGAAAAGTCACCAATCTTTAAAATTAAACCCTGCCACTGTCCAACCTAATGCTTGCAGGTGCCCTCTACAAGCTTGGTCCTGTGTTTCTTCCAATCCAACACATACCCTTTCAGTCTCCCAGTTTCCTGCACGGGGTCTTCTCCTCAGATTATGTAGATTTTAGAAAGAAATTCTCCCCTGTGAGGGTGGTGAGAGTGGTACTTGTTGTCCAGAGAAGTTGTGGCTGCCCCATCCCTGGAAGTGTTCAAGGCCAGGCTGAATGGGGCTTGGAGCAGCATGGGATAGCAGAAGGTGTCCCTGCCCATGACAGGGGGTGGAATGGGATGGGCTTTAAGGTTCCTTCCTGTAGCAGTGCCAGCATCCGAGGGGCTGGCAGGGGGTTTTACCTCCAGCCTCCGGGGTTTGTCCTGGGTTAGCTGATGCCTATGCATAGGGCTGGATGAGTATGCATCAGACTGGAGGTCTCAAGTTTCCCAAAGTCCATGTTTGTCTCCTGTCCCCTTGCTGGCTCTATTGGCCAGGTGACTGTTCCCCCATCAGCCACTGGCTCCATCTCCCTAACCGAGGGCATAAGCGACCTGGGTGAGGGAGGAGCCGGGGCCATTCACCATTTTCCCTTCTGGTTTGCACTTCGTTTGTTCCTCTGTGAGGAATAAAGTTATTTATTTTAAAAGGCAGTGGCCCATCAGTCTGTTAACCTCATAGCAGCAGCCACCGCTGGTCCAGGAACAGAGCTCCCGAAGCACAGGGGTTCGAGCCAGCCTTTCACCAAACTGGGCTGTCCAGGACTCCTGTGAGAGCTACTGAGGGCTGGAGAGAGGTGGTCTCCAGTGAGCAGAAAAGCAACACCTTCCAACCCCAACCATTCTGACACTTCATCCTTTTCACTACTCTCTTCATCCCTTTCACTAAATGCCTGCTGCATCCACATGATCTGCACAAACTGCTGCTTTTCTCAGCTCCCTGCTCCTGTTTTGCTCTTCCCCATCTTCTTTCCTGCAGTATTACACTGCCCTGGACAGCTAATACTGTGCAGATTCTTCACCTTTTGACTCAGTCCCCCTTTCCTGTACACTAAGCACAGGAAAAATTATGAAGAAATAACAAAAATGGGAAAAGAGAAATTATTCCATTAGTTGAAAAAAGGTCTGCCTACTCAAACTTGCCCTGATTTCAGTTCAACAGAGCAATATACAGGGATGGTACACAAATCCTGTGCTTATTTATCACATGCTGGGGTTTCTTGAGTTTGTTTTTTGAGTTTTTTTGGCTGTTTGGGAGTTTATTTGTTCGTTTTCAAAGCATAACACAAAACCTGGCACCCTACCCCATATTCTGGTTTCCACTGCATAAGCGTAATTCAGATGGATACCACAGTGGGTCATATGTATGATCAACAGAGCCAAATTTCAAGTGAATTTAGGAAAATATTCCTGCAACTTCTAATCAAATCTTAGATTGAGGGGGTTTTTTTGATTAAAAAATTATTTTTAGTCAAAAAGGGTAATATTTGCACACCAGTTAGGCATCCCAGGAACAAAACAGTTCTGCAGCCATTTCAACTGAGAAGAAAATCAGTCTCCAAACATCAGAGGTGGCTGCCAGGTGCAGTCAGGGAAGCATCTCTCCTCCATACCACAGCAATTAAAAGATCATGTAATTACTGCTGATCTCATGCCATAGACATCAAAGGAAAACCATTCATTGACTGCAAAGGGTTTTGGAGCAGGTTCAGAATTTCTCCAGCATATGTAATCCTGGCACCTTGGAAACCAAAAGCCTCCCAGTCTAACTACATGCATCCACAAGCAAAAAAGGAAAAAAGTGTTTTCATGCTCAACAAAAATCAAGGCTTTGTTCCCTCTGAAAGAAAAGGGTCTGCTTTAAATCTAAAGGATTCAAACCTTTTGTCCCAAAATAAAAAAAAATTCTGAAAAGTATAAACCTGGATTGCCCCAACTTTCACCAAAAGCTCTTTTTTTAATCATCTTGGATCATCCATGAGCCTGGGATAATAAAAGCAGATACAGAGTTAATCTGCTGAGCTCTCACCTTTGTGGGTGTTTCTATAAAATATTTTTTAGTTTTTCAGCTTTTCAAGAGAAAAGGAAAATTTCCACCAAGGGAACAGAATAAGGATAAGCCCCCAACCCCCAATCTCTTCCAATCATCTCATTTCCTCAAGTAAAAACCATTATCCACAAAAATTACCATTTTTAGGGGGAAAAATGTCTGAATCTTAAAGTGACCTTATACCATATCACAAAATTTATAAAAAATTCTTTTGTGTGCATAATAAACATTCTGACCCTCCTCTTATTTTTTTCCTGGCACTGAATGGTATCTGCTCTGTGCACATTTTAATACTGAAGAGGTTTCTGAAGGAGCCTTTAGTTGAATTATTTTATAGGCACTATTGAGGAATAACTCCAGAGAGGAAGATACTTAAACTTTGCTGAAAATCCCCAGGTAGCTCTGCAAATCCACAGGCTTTTGTGATCAAGAGGTATTTACCATGTTAGCATTTTCTTGACTTCTGAGGAGTTTGCAGTTCTTCAGACAGACTTGATAATTCACATATTATTGCCTTGCTGGACAAAGCCAAATTTATCTATATACCTCAAATCCCTCAGTTGCCATCCCCTTCACTCCAGCCACGGGTCTAAGAAGCTTCTAACAGAAGTTCATAATATTGAATTCATTTTTGGGAAAAAAAAAAAAAAAAAAAAAAAAAAAATGGTTTTACCCCTCCAAATGACAGGTAAGTCTTGCCCATCCTCTGAAAGCAATGACAAATCAGCCTCACTTAGCCTGGAAATTTGGTGTCTTGAGGCACTGATCACCAAATCCAGTTATTGCTCTTAAGTAGCAGTCTCCAAGCACCCCCAATCTGTAAACTCAATCCTGATTTCAAAAGTTGCTATCTTTAAGCTCGCATATGTGTTGGTTAACTTGCATTGGGAAGAAAACTTTGGAAATAGAACTCATATCTGAAACAGGACTAGAGGTACATCCACTGGACTGGATTCAGTCTCTGTGCCTATAATGAACTGCTCCACAAGCTATAGCCAGAGCATGGACTGTCCACATCCACAATGCCAAGATGCTTTTCTGCATCTCAAAGCAGCCTTGACCCACCCAAAAGCCCTCCTCAGTTTGAGACTGATGGAAATACACTAAAAGTGGATTTCTTCATGAACAGTGGCAGAAGTTTGATCAAACACACACATGCACTAGACATTTAAACTAAAGAGATTTCACCTTTAGCAATAGATGCATTTTTAATTAATTCAAGCCTCTCTGCTGCCTCAGCCTCACAGAAGAAAAAAAACCACAAAAACACAACCATAAAAACAAAAAATGAGATTATTTGCCCAAATGACAAGTTACCCTTGGACCTGACCTTCTTTGCTTATGCAGTAAAACATTTGTAGTTATAACCTCTTTCCAACATACGGCATGCCTGAAGCAATTCAAGAAGCTGCTGGAAGGGAACAGGGAATGCATTAATCCATTGAACAGGAGAGTGCCACATTCTACCAAGACAGATGAGGAAAGCAACCGCCTGATCCAGAAAACATCTGCTGAACAAAATCAAAATTAATGATAACCAGAATGAGCTCTTTGATGGCCAATTCTCCCCCAGCTGCCAGGAGCCATCACGGAGCCACTCCTGGCAGTAGCCAGTTACTGAGGCAGCAGAGTTCCCAGGAGCAGGATCTGATCTTGGTGCATCAGCACACCTTTGGGTGGATCTGTGGTGTGCTGATGCACGGAAAGCCTTGTCTGCATCTTTGTCTCCCTAATCACTCCAGGGTCAGTTTATCACAGAATGGTTTGAGTTGGAAAGGACCTTAAAATTCATCCAGTTCCAACCACCTGCCATGAGCAGCAACGTCTTCCACTATCCCAGGTTGCCCCAAGCTGCATCCAGCCTGGCCTTGGACACTTCCAGAGATGGGACAGCCACAACTTCTCTGGGTGGCCTGTGCCAGGGCCCCACTGCCTTCACATGGAAGAATTTCTTCCTAATATCTAATCAAAATTATCTTCCTTCAGGTTAAAGCCATTTAGATGCCCTGCCAGCACCCAAACCTTGATGTGCATACCCAAGACCATCATAAAATTCTGTGCTAAAAGAGCAGCTTTCATTGAAAAAAAAAAAAAATCTACAATTTGCAACACTTAGAACTGTCAGACAAGTGCCAGGCACAGACTGTCGGAAATCCCTCAGCAGCACAACCTTTCAAGTGTGTGAACTCATGCTTGTTTTTATTAAAAAGTTACTGCAAGAATACTCAACACCAACACACACACAAAGAAAACTGGTTTTCCTACCTTTTCTTCTTGTAACTTCAAACCTTCTGGAGTCCTAAAAGGAAAAAGAGAATTTTTTGTGGTGTTTTTTATTGAATACAAGAATTGTTCAAAGGCAGG
The DNA here is from genome assembly GCA_013399225.1 of Rhipidura dahli. NCBI lineage: Eukaryota > Metazoa > Chordata > Aves > Passeriformes > Rhipiduridae > Rhipidura > Rhipidura dahli. The sequence goes on from VXAC01004212.1 coordinate 820,376, forward strand.
ATGAACAAACCCCCCTAAAAACATTATTTACTGACCCAGGGAAGCATCTCTGAAGCTCAATACAATAACTGAGTAATTACAAGCTCACATTTCAGTTTGTCCACAGATATTTAATGGATAAATATAACAACTAAAATGATTCATCACTGTGTGATAAATTACATTGTAAATCACGACATTTGTCTTGAAAATGGATTTTTTTTTCTCTATTGATGTTAAATGGGAACAGTTAGGAGCATTATTACTACACCAAAGATTTGGGGTTGAGGAGGGAGGAGCCATTACAGATATTTTTAGCAGAGACTTCTCCAAATATCTGAATTATTTCAAAGCCACTGGACTACTCATGCTTATAGCTGAGGGCTCATTTCAATCCATGCACACCTACATAATTTGCCATATTTCTTGCAACTCATCACAACCATCTCCAGTATAGAAACCTGTATTAAAATGACACTGTGTTAAAAGGTATTGCATTCCCAGACACTATCTGCTTATACTGCTGGTGAGACTTCAGAGGAATAAGTATTTAATTCCACAGTAATATTATTTATGGGTTAATTACAAATATGTCCAAATTTCCATCGTTCAAATTACTTCTTGCAGCCAGTATTAAAAGAGTGGAATTGTGAAGACCATCTGGAGTACCTCTGCTGTGGAGACAGGCCAAGAGAGGAGGGATTGTTCAGCCTGGAGAAGGCTCTGGACACCACACAGTGCAGTGCTGTAGGTACCCATTTACTGCCTACAGAAATGCTCCCTTCTGCCTCCTGCCCCCTCCCAGAAACTCCTCGCAAGTCCCAGGGCAGGACAAAGGCACAGCTGAGGTCTCCTCCAGCCCAGGGGCCACCTCACATCACCCATGTCCTGGCCCAAACATGGTGACAGCTTATATTGTCCTTTGTCACCACTTGTGCAGGCAGCAGATGCTGCTTCTCCTTCCTTCACATGACCACAAGCTGCCTTCATCAAAACAAAGCTTGCACCAAACTCAAGAAGGATCAGAATAGCAGAAATGGTCTCCTTGGCACCCTTCAAGTCAGCTGAGGGAGATAAACCCAAAATGGGTATTTGCTTATAAAAATACTGTCATTATTCCCTGTAGGATGCTACAATCTTGAGCAATATGTAAAATGGCATTCAGGATTAGTAGAGACTTCAAAGCATTTATCCTCTTTAGGCAGCAGAGCTCTGAGCTGTGCAGCCAGTTATACTCTAGGGACCTCTCTGAGCTTTTCAAAATATTAGTTTGAGAGGTGGAGCACAGGATAAAAAACCTCAGCTACAGCTGCTTTATTAGGCCTGTGTACATGCAATATATGCAAAAGGGAAGAATACTTTTTCGGTTCACTAGAGTCCCTCACACTAACAAGCTGTTTGAATTCTCCGCAGTTCAAAAGCTTAGAAACACTAAAAGCAATCACAACTATTATATTGATCAAAAAGAAATAGACTATCAAGACTCTATTAAAAAAAAATCCAAGCATTAGCTCACTTTTATAAAAACCCCTTTTGTTATTTCCACGTCTGCACAGACATCATGAAAGACAAAGGATGGTCTTCAAAGCTTCCCTTCTTTTATTCTGTTCCCCTTATAATTGTAAGCTCTGATGAACATAAACTATCCCAAAAAAACACATGCAGGGTTCAGAGGAAAAGCTTGTTAGAAGTGCAATGGGAGAACATGAGGTCAGGCTGCAAGCCATCACTTCTCATTCCTGGGAAAACAGCAGCACTCGGTACGTCCCCCAAAACATCCCTTCCATGGAGAAAACTCCAATGACACTGAGAATGCTCAAGATTTCAGGAGAGTACACAAAAAAATAGAAAAATACCTGGCAACTACAGCAGGGCTTAAAGTACAGCACAAAAAGGTATCAGCTCCAGGTAGACTTCTCTTGAAGAGGATGGTACTGAACTCAAGTTAAAAAAAAATATCATACAGGTTTCAATGGTTTTAATAGTGTTACCAGTAGAGAACTAAACTATTTTGATAAAAATGACACTAAAGTTCTTGAATGCATTGCCTGAGGAATACTTTTCTGCTGAAGCCATAAAGCAGATGGTTATAAATGAGACTGATTTCATGGGCACCATTTAATGACTGCAAATTCCTTTAACTAAAAATCTAATTTTATCAGAGCATAAATCATCTGCTTTGAAGGGAAAAAATTTGTTTGGGATTTTCCATTCCTTCTAAAAAAAGCTTCCTCATGTACTGCTTTAAATAGCATTTTTATTAGTGCAATACAACAATTTTAGGGTTCACTTTGAGCACCTATTTCCTACTTTTTAATGTTAGTCAATTGAGTATACAACGAAAGGTCCTTCTGTTCTGTATCTGAAGTGCCTAATCATTATGTGGAAATCAATGTAGTATGCTTGCTTCAGGACTGCCTTTCACCAGACACATAGCTAAAGAAAAACTGCATCTCCGTAAGACCAAGCACCCCAGTGTCATCAAGTATGATAAATAATTCTACCTATATTAGGAGGGATGAAAATCAAAATCAAATACAGTTCACTACCTGCTGTCACACTTGACTCCCCTGTAGCTGCAGTGTGTTGTACCAACAACTGTGTGAATCTGATGCAATTTAACAACTGGTTTGCACAAAGCCCTTTTCTGCTCTTACAAAAGGAATGCCAAGGCATGATAACTAGTTTATGTTATTATCTCCTTATTAATGATGAATCATGGGCCCATGGATGAGCAGAGCACTAGTGAGAAACCAGATTTCATTCAGAACAAACACAGAGCATTGGGAACTTCATTGTGCAGAGTTAAAACACAACACCACAGAAGGAATACACAGCCTAAAACAGTGCTTGGTAGCCAATGTGCTACAAACAGGTTTACCTGGTAAACAGTCATTAGCAATGGATGCAAGCAGCAAAACCTCTTTCAGGTTGTTTTGCATAGAATCACAGAATGGTTTGGGTTGGGAGGAACAGTAAAGCTCATCTCGTTCCAAACCTCCTGCCACAAGCAGGGACACCTTCAATTAGTCCCATCCTACCTAGCTTTGAACACTTCCTGAGATGCATTCAGTATTTAGAGATTTGGACATGGCTGTGCATTTCCCATCCCTGTTTGTAACTGGCCTCTGATCCCAGTATAGAATGATGCTGAGCATGAATCACCAAAGCAGATACCAAACAGATACCAACTGCCCTCAAGCACAATAACCCATTGGATAACTCTGCAATGGGTTCAGTGTCTTGCCCTTTAATACTGATTTAGTCAAAAGGCACCCCTTTTTATGACCAAAATGTAATATAGGAGACTTAGCCAAAACACCCCAAAACTTTAAAAAAACAAAACAAAAACCTAAAAAACCTCACAATCAGCAGCAAAAAACCAAATAATGCAGCGGATTTGGAGATGCAGAAGAAGAGATGAAATTCCAGATCCACAAGTTCCCTGCATTGCTGGCCTTACCAGACCCTTTGCAGGAGACACAGCAGTGCAAGCAGATAAATCAAACCCAGTCCCTGCAGCTAGGCTCATGCTGGGTCTCGCAATAAATCAGCTGTTACCTCTGCACACTCTCAGTCTCCAGGGACCTGCTCTCAGGATCAGCCTAACTGCTGCACAATTTCTAAATATACAGTCCTAACTCATTTAGCAAATTAATAAAGAAATGGCTGTTCCTATTAATAGACTATCATGCCATGGATTTTCTTCCTCCCTTCAGAGCCTTCTCCTCCTTGTCTACAGTGAGGGGTCAAGCAAAGAAGGTAGCTTTAGATTACATACTAGGAACAAATTCCTCCCTGTGAGGGTGGGGAGGCCCTGGCACAGGTTGCCCTGAGAAGCCGTGGCTGTCCCATCCCTGGAAGTGTTCAAGGCCAGTTTGGACAGGGCTTGGAGCAACCTGGGATAGTGGAAGGCATCCCTGTCCATGGCAGGGGGGTGGAATTCTGTAACTAATCTAAATTATTTATAACTCAAACCCAACCCATTCTATGAAATGACACCCAGTACAGAGCTGGTGAGACACTCTGCATGGGGACTGAAGCATCAGCACAATATATGACTAATACACAGCTTAGTGTGACAATCAGGATTTTCTGTTCACAGCCATGAATACAGAATATTTAAAAAAAAAAAAAAAACCCCATGTTAATCAGGCAGAGATCATCCACTTTTTTTTTTTTTTTCTGATGAGTCATGAAAAAAAAAATAGTTCACATACTACTGTTTGGAGAAAGCTTGATATCGGTACAGACACTGGCAATTTAGATTTGTCCTGTCTGGTATAAACACTGACAGAAATTCTGATGTCCCACATCACACAGTATCATCTGCTCATCCATACAGTAGCTAATTGAGATAACTGCTGCATCTCTGATTTACTCACTACTATTTCTGGACTCCAGATGAGAAACCCAGGTATAGCTCCATAAATTTCCATGTTGTCATGGGGAAGCTTGTGGGATGGCTGTTTTTAGAAATCCAAATTCGTGGACTTACCCTTGCTAATCTAAAAAACTGAGAATTCTGCTGGGTGGTCAAAAGTACTTCAAATGGCACTTTCTTCCTTTAAAAATTAATGCTACAGGCCTTTGTTTCAAAGGGAGAATAAACTACATTTGGGAAAAAAAAATTGCTCAACATGTAGTCTTTTAAGGCTGAGTGGCTTCTAAACAGAATATCAGAAAGTTTAACCCTCTGACACATCATAGCCAAGTTAAGATTGCCTTGATTCCTTTTATACTTGCAATATTATTTACTCTGGTCCTATTCTCTTCAGAGTCATACCAGCATTTCCCCATCTCAGTATGATTTTTCACAGTTGCTCAACTGTGACATGAGAAAAACTTAGTGAAATTTGATCCCTGCAGTCAGTTTGTGCCACAGCTCAGCACACAGCCAGGCACCACAAGCCCATGTCCCTCTGTTCCCCAGGGCCAGCATCCAAGCACCCAAAACTCAAGGTCATTAACATCCAATGCATCACAAACTGCTCCCATGCAGCAGCAGGGGGCCTGTTCTCTTGGCTGGGAGCAAACTGGGCAGTGCAGAACCACCACGAGGTATCACAAACTGCATCCTACCAGAAGTTTGAAAATCATAAGGAAGCAGGATTTTTGTTCCGTAAGGGGCTGCAAACAAGTGGATTTCATCTTTGCATTGTGCTTTAGATGCATCTTGACAATCCCTGACATTCACTACTGAGCCATAACCGCTTTTGCAAACCAAAATTCTCATTTTCTGCTGTTATTCAAGTATACAGTACCTGCCTTGTTCCAACATTCACATTTTCTAGTACTTCAAGCACAAGAGAATCCCATAAGATACAGCATTTATTAAGCTCTCTGAGTACACAGAGGAGGGGAGGTTGGGGATGCTGAGAAAGGAGCTCAACATGCATAACATAAATATTATCAAAACATTCCACAGCACCCTGAACTGCAGATGCTCTGGTAACCAGCACCCAGAGCAAAAGCTTCTCATCTCCACAGAGATAACATACCTGTTAAGATTTAGGATGCTCTACAAAAAAGCAATTACTGCTTGTTAGAGATACCACATAAATGCAAGTAACAAGGAGTGAATTATCACTACATACCAAAGGGATACAAAAATAAACTTAAGTCTTGTCTCCCTGTACTTTCATTAATGCTTGAAACAGGAGCAGCCTGTAACACAGTACAGATTTAAATTCAAATCTGATTTCTTTTCTTCCTTTCTCCAAACTGAAAAGCAGAGACAACACTCACATGGTGGAGAATATATAACTACTATTAAGAATTAAAATAAATACCAGGATATTAGATCTTCAACTGTATATAAAATTGAAACACCATGCCTGTTTTATTCCAAGCTCATCCTCTGAAATTGTGTCTCTATTTGAATTAGAAGCAAAAAGCTTCTATCAAAAGCCTTTGCAATTTTTTACCTTCCAAAACCAACTATTTCCTAGTCTGTCAGATTAGGAAATATGACTTTCCTGCGGGGAGGAGCCCAAAATCATTCCGGTGAGTCGCTGCTCTGAATAACCTGCTGTGGTCTTCAGATGTAGCAGTAAGTGATGCGACATTTAAGAATCTGAATATAACTAGGAATTTCAGTGATAATTGATACTCTTAGACAAGCACAGTTGAGGATGTGAGTGGACTCCAGGGAAATGGGTTATTCTGGGCAGAAGGGCACTAAAGGGCTGGTCTGATCCAACTGTTTGCAGTACATTTATACTTGGAGATTTTAAGCAATTCAGATACCACAGAAACATAGAACCACAGAAAGGTTTCAGTTCAAAGGGACCTTAAAGATCATTCAATTCCAACCCCCTGCCATGGGCAGGAACGCCTTCCACTAGACCAGGCTGCACAGAGCCCTATCCAACCTGACCTTGAAAACTTCCAGGGATGGGAATCTACATTCTCCTTCAAGTAATAATGAAAATAAAACAATAGATAGCTGATAGAGCCAATACCTGCCAAATGCCAGCACGAAGAAAGTTATGGTGCCTTGAAAAATGAGCACATGGAGCATCATCTGTGAGCTCTGTGCAGAGGAGCTTCCCCAGGGACACAGCTACTCTCCCTGCACGAGCACGGGGGGCTGTGCACAGTCTCCTGAGACTCCTTAAGTAGGAGGATGGGTGGCAAAAAAAGCACATCATGAAAGCCAAATTAAAGCAATTAAGTATTTCTAGAAAACCACGGAGCAGTTATGGTTCTGTAGCCCTGAGCAGACCACAGAATGCCTGACAATCTTTACTGTCATTGCTCAGGAGCTTGGTGACATTCAAATATTTAACAATGCAGCACAAAACAATTCTCCGTGTACCACAACACAGGATTATTCTTCACTTTCCCACTAGCAAGCTAGGACAATATTATTCAAGCTACCCACCAGTAGTGCACCAGAAAACATAACACAATTTAAATGTCTAAAATGCAGCTCTGTGATGACTTGTTTTAGAGGAGCTCTGCTCCTGGAAGGGCTGAAGAAGACCTGCAGTACTGCTCTGTTCATTTTAGGTTCAGAAAAGGAGATGCAAAGCCTGCCCCAAGAACCATGGCAAAACCAGCCTGACTTCAGTACACACAGGAAATCAGCCTCTCACAGAGAAAGCAAGGAATGGGAGAAAGCAAGCTGGATGTCAAATTTCAGTATTTAGTAAAATGCTTTGCCATTACCCCAGGAGGCTGAAAAAAAACCAGCCTGAGTTACCAGCGTGGATTATCTTGTAGAAACCGAGCGGACTAGCACCACTGGCTTTCCATCAGAACCTCCTGGCCAAGTTCTCCTCCAAACCCAAACTCTAGGGTTATTTCACATTCAGATTGTCTCTTTTCTGCTCATACTGGAAACTCTCTTCACTACCACCGGCAATGACTCAGAAAGCTACATTTTTTGAGAATTCCTTTCTAGAAGAAAGAGGTGATGCCAGATTGCATCACCTGGTGTATCATGGACCACCCAAAGCCCTACTGAGTCAGCACAGAGCTGCCCATGAATTGTAGTCAACTCCAGAACTTCCAACTTGAACATGAAATCGCACTTGCTGAAGGCAGAGGCAAAATCTTGTCCAAAAACAACACCCCAGCGTGGTGAGCCCTATATATCTGGTATTCTGGCATATATTCCACTGAATGGGATTTAGTCCCATGATAGTTCAACCCTAAGAAGCTGCACCCAAATCCACATGCAATGCCCAGAAGCTTCAGGAGCTTTCCAGCAACCCCTGGGACCAGCCCATAACAAGTGTCACAGAACACAGCAGTATTCTCCAAAATTAATACAAACCAGACAAGTTGCAGCTTTCCAATCAAATACTAATGCTGTCCTTTATTTAAGTAGGTGTTCTATTTTAGCTCTTTCATTGAAACTGGAATTTCATACTGCACAGACATATTTGTTAACTATTCTAATCAGGACTAAAAGTATTCCAGAAAACAAACCTCTTCTCAGGAGCACCCCATAAACTTGAGGGCATCAAGGAAAGCTTGCATCAAGAAAACACACACTACTGTTACTTTAGAGGGTTGATTTCTGATCAGAAGGACTTGTAATCTTATTTTCTTTAATAAATTCAAAGCACAACTGTAATAATTCTACCACATACCATGAAGAAATCGATTTAGCAATCTGAACATAAATTAAGCAATTTTTTGATTCAGTAAACTTGTTCCTATGTAGATCAGAACAAGTATTAGTGAAGGTCAGTGACCCATACCAACGTATTTGCTTTGATGAGGTTCACAGGAATTTTCCATCAGAGAACACTTCAAAATTACTTGACCTGTAAATTAACACTTTGCTCATTTTTAAAGCGGTTTTAGTGAATTGCTAGGAGCATTTCTAGTTGTGATTCAATATTTTTAAATGCATGTTAATGGATCTACATATTAATTAAACCATAAAATTTGAAACCTAACAAACTTCTCACGCATAAGGAGCTCCAAACTGAACAAAGCCAAATAACTCTAGAAAAGGATTTCAGGTGACTGCTACTATTAAAAAAGAATTATGGCTAAATTATTTTCTGCAAGACAAAGCAACTCCAGTTTTCTCTCAAAAGGTACTTATCTCAGTTTCACTGACCTACCTGAAAGCTAAGCTCATGGCTTTCCGATTAATTTTGGTGTTTAGTGCCACACAGTATAAACACTATTTCTTGTGGAAACAAGCTTTCTGTACAGATATTTTTTCAAAAATCTGAATTATAATTTACAGTTCTTGAGTCTATTTTAATTGCATTCTTTGTACATTCATAATTTTAATATTCACATTTGTTAAATTCTGTGCAAACCTTAGCAAATACACTTTTAGCTGAGATCCTTCCACCTCAAGCAAGATCAAGTAATTGTACAATAACATTATGGTCTTTAGAGAAAGATCAAATGAATTAATGTCTTTCAAGTAATATAATAATTCTATGATTTACATTGAAGTAAATTGAGTAATGAATTTAATTCCTCAGAACAACATTCCTAAAAAAAATCAAAACTAATGTACATTAGTGAAGAATGACTTTTTTTTAACTGCACGAGAATACAAAATATTTAATATTTTTCAATAAAAAAGCAAGAGTGATCAGAGATTCTGCAAGAACAGGTTTAACAGAGTGCCAGTGTACTACCTGAGCCTACACAGCAGCAAAATAACAGTGGAGGTGTGGAAGGGGACTGTTTCTCTTCTCTTTTATAGAACAGAGGTTGGACACCTCAAGGACAAAATACACCTGAAGCAGACCTCAGAACTGCAGAACATCCAACACCACTGAAATGACTTTTGAGCCCTGCTAAGCAGCAAAAAGCATCTTTTTAATTGGCTTAAACTATAATGCAGATAACTGGGTATTTGTAGATGGGATGTGACTAGGAGAAATGGGATTCTCCAACTAGAACCAAAGCTGAAATAGATCCAATTGCAACATGAATCCATCAAGGGCATATCATTAGACTGGCACTAACTGATGTGTTTGCCAGCACAAAAGTGTTCAAGGCAATGGCAGCTAAAAACATAGCCAAGTGTCCTTTCCCTGTCCTCCTGCACCATCTCCCACTTTCAGACATCTGAGCAACCATTGAGCGAACATACAACAATAAGGAACTAATTAAATAACTAAAATTGTTTCAGCATTCGTTCATCATTTACAGATCAAAGTCACAGTTCTAGGTTTTTGTGCCTTTATTCACATGTCTGGACTTGTGAAAATCTCAGTGTACATCTGTGCCACAAGCAGTGTTGAGCTCTGGTTCATAAACCCAGTGTCCTGCTGGGACAGCCTGCTTCAACACTGCTGGGACAGGGACTGCTCCATCCGTGCGCCTTTGACAGCAGGCAACACTGTCACCCTCAGCTCTGGAAACAGACTCAGCTGCTTCTCCACTCCCAGAGCCCAGGACTGAGCACTGACTGACCCTGCCCCAGTCCCAGTGCCCCATCGAGATGGGAACTGGGGTGGAAGGACACCACCCCTCTCTAGTCACTGTTCCCCATCCCCTTTTCTATTACTCTGTGCTTCAGAGAGGTTTCACATCAGTAAATCTGGAGGGAATCACTTTAGGCAGTAATTTTGCTGATTCTCTCAGAATCAGTTTTCCTTCAAAAGAGCTTCTTTTAGGTTCCACCTAAAGGTCCACTGACCCAAGTGAAGAACCAGAACAGTTAGCTTGTTAAATTTAGCTTCACTGGTGTTAGCAGCCCCAGGACACAGCATACTGTAAACTTTGGGGAAAAGACTGCATCTCCACCACAGCTAGATTCCCAATTTCACTTCCAGAGGATGTCAGTATATACAAGAAATGTAAGAGTTTCTGCTTCACTGACCTCCTCAGCAGGTGTTTAATACAAACATACATGGATGAGCCTACACTTGCTTTCTGTTTGCAGTAGGGAGGGCCTGAACACAGCCCAAGAACAGAAACCCAAGAACTGTAGCTGCAGCAGCAGCTGGTGTACAGTACCTCTTGATGAAACCTCCCCGCATCCGAATACAGCCTTCTGCTCCAGTCCATGTCCATCCATCCCCTTGCGAGCAGCGGGAAAACCCCCAGCAATACAAGAGAGCACCAAAAGCTCCTTGATGTCATAATTTCAAGTCTGTTGGGGATAAAAAAAGAGAACAGTTATAGAACATTCATCTTACAATAAAACCCAGCTCAGGTTCGGTAACACAGAGGCTTCAGCTTACAGTGTCCATCCACACTCAGCCAATGCCTATGGAGCTCTACACTCTCCAGTGTATTGGCACTGAGTTCCTGTACTGTAGTAATTTCACCCCAAAGCTATCTTCTTCAGAACATGCTGTTCCCAGCCTGTTGCCACACAGCACCTGCAGAACCAGAGTCATGGGATTTCTGTAACTACTATGGCCAAAAGTAAACCACATTGAAACATGGTCTTGTGGTACTGAGGAAGCCAAAGGGTGAATTTTATCCCTTCTCCAGAGCCCCAGCAGCACAGGGTCACTCACACCTGTACCCTCAGCAGATTTTCAGGAAAACACCGGATACCCACTTTTGCATCTCTGACCACTGGAGGCTCCCAGCAGTGTGACCAAAAATATCATTATTCTCCTCTGACTCAGAGGGTGATGTTGCCTTGAGCAGATACAGCCACTGCCACCCCCCTTAGCTACAAATCAGGTGTGCAGGGCCAGCCAGGGTTGATGGCTGATGCCCAGCATGCAGGGAAAGTCATTCATCCTCCAGATTCATCCTGCCCAGATGGTCACCAAACTTATCCAAACTTGAAAGACATGAAACAAGCCCTGTGCTGAAGAGGGCTGACATGTTTCTCCAACCATGGTGGAGGTGAGTCCTACCTGGGGCTGTGATTTCTGCACTCATATTCCTCTGTCCCAGAGACATTTCCAATTCCTCCCACACACATCCCACTCAAGAGCAGCACCATCTCCCTGGCAACAGCCTACCACAGCCCCACATCATCTGTGGGGAACTGGAGGGATTTCCACTATACCTGTATCCACTTTGAGCAGTTGTTCTTGACATGTATAGTTTTATAATGAATTTGGAAAGAACACCAGTTACTCAAAGTGGTGTCCTGTGGACACCACAGGAGTGGAACTCCTGTGTTTCACACATCACAGCCCTGCGCTGGTGCCCTGGTAGCTAAGACAGGAGCTGTCCTTTCTCTGAACTTACAAGACTACAATTAAAATACCAAAGGAATATTCAGGAACCATTTCTGAGATGGCTGAGGAAGGCTAAAATGGACCATTAATGAAGCATAATGACCCTTAATGAAATGATGGCATGTCCATAGGATGAGGGACAGGCTGCTACCCAGCTTGAGCCATACACCTCAACAAGGAGGGTTACCTGCTAATGGCAAAATTCAGCCAAGCTGAATTAACTCACCGTGACATACCTTGTCTTAACAAGACTCATTTTACAGTGTTTTCCTGCCATGTATTTGCTACAGAGTATATCCAAGCCTTGGTGCATCACTCCTAATTTTGGAACCATGACCATTTACAACAGCAGTGACAGCCTCAGGTAATTTGTTTGCCCAAAGACACCCCGTCACTAGACTGAGCACAGCATAAAGCACCCAAAGAGCTCAGGCAATGCCTTTTCTCAGCACTAATGTAAACATACTGAATGGAGAGCATTCAGGATGAAATCAAAATTTATTAGGCTTTCTAAATTCCAATTATGAACCCCAGACGTAATGTTACTGGGGCTACAAATAAATATTTAATAAACCAAAGTAACTATATCAATAAGCGCCAAGTAGATTGTTACTTTATGAATTTGTCTTGCACAGCAGCATTGTTTCTCACAGGGTTTTGGGTTATTTTTTCTTTAATATAGGTATTTTGTATGCTCAGTTGATGCCATCACAGCAAATACCATCGCAGTTCTAGAGACCTCTGACTCATATCCTACTTGAAATTACAATCCTGGAGCAAAACAGGGAACTCACTAGTTTAATGTATATTTAGTAAACAACTGAAAGAAAGCATGAAGGTGTTTGGATTAGGATCTGTAACACTGATGAAACTGAAAGGGCAAACTCTACCTGATAGAAACCCTGGTTGCTTTATAACTAGAATTTCTAGAACATCTTTAGACAGTTTAAAAATCACTTATTTTTATTGCATGCTGACAGTACACTAATTGCTTTCAGTCACAGCAAGAGAAGGACACATTAATATACATTATATATCTTAATAGCCTCATCCAAGCAACAAATATGTACCATAAATATCAAGTGAGAGCTCACTCTGGAGTCACACAGCATTTTCATGTCACTTGGCATCCTAAAGCACAGCTCAGCACTGCCTTACCCTGAGCTAAAGGGAAGGCTCCTTGCAGAACCCGGTCTGCGGCTACACCACACAATACACCTACCAGACTGCAGGTTCAGAGTTCCCTAAAGTCAACAGAAAATCTCAAATTGACTGAATAGATCCAGACCACCACTGTAAGCTCAGACAAGTTTTATTATCCATCTCCTTTCCTCGCTTGCGGGAGGGACAGATATTCTGGATTTGAGCTTGTATGGACATTGCTGCCCAAATAAATCAAATCTGCATAGGAAAGGTCTGCATAAAACAAGCAGTTGTACTCAAAAGAAAGAATAAATATTGCCCCTTGTGATAAAGAATATATTATCCAAAACCAAAAAGTTTACCTGAAGGTTGTGGTTTCCTCCTCCGAGCTAGAGCAGCCCTGGAGCTTTCTTTCTAGCTGGCAGTGCTCTGGCAAGAAACACTCCACAAGTACAGGCTGTGCACTGTTATCTGAAGCAGCTCCAACACAATGGCAACAGCAAAACACCCATTCAGAGGCCAGATGGGTCTGGGCGGGCACCAACACACGGGGAGAGCCTCAAATTTAAAGCAAATGGGCGCAGCATCCCCAGTGGAAGGGGAATAACAGCAAGCAGATGCAAGCCAAAGACAAGCACAGGTTTTAGGGTACAGGTTTTGGAGCTACTCAAGCAATAAGGGTCACCTTGAAAAAGGACAGAGACTAAGCATCTTGGCCATTTAACTGGAGAACAGCACAAACTGTTTAAAGCATTTCTATAACATGCAACAGCCAGATCCTGCAGTGAGCCCACAGCTTTTTCCTCCACAACACAAAAGCTTTAAGAATTCGATTATGGTGACTGTAATGAGATTAAAGAGTTTACTGAAAGCAGTTATTGGTTTTGTTTTCAGGGCTACTTAAATTGCATCTTATTTGAGAAATTACTGGTTTGCAATAGCTTTCAATAATTTCCAACAAGCTTCACATCAGAAAGAGGCTGAACTCAATTAGCTGAAGTTTGACTGTTGCTACAGCAAAAAGAAAGCATTTGGACATAACTGTTACCTCTATACAAACTGACTACTAAAATCAGATAAGAATGTGGTCCTTAGTTCCCGCCATCAACCATTCCAATTGCTCTGGCCTTATCTAAACAGCATTTCTATTGCTGGCAAACTAATTTTGACATCCATAATTTCTTGTTAAGTGCGACAAAAATAAGCTACAAAATTAAGTAGAAAAGCCATTCTTTCGGCGAGAAAGAAGAAACCAAATAATTATTGCAGTCAGCTATCTGCAGTTAAGTACTCCAAGTTTGGATGCATTAAGAACTCATTAGAATTAGCTTTGATGTTCAAGTACAAACTGGGCTTCTCATTTGAGCAAAAGCTACTTTAAAATATTTCATTTGACTATGAAATTCTCTAAGACACTTCAATGCTCCAGAATAAATCTGGGGAGCATCAAACCACCAGGGATGCGGGACTACCAAGAAGCTCCTGAACCTCGCAGATATTTCGCCTCGGTTTCCAAGGCTGCCCCCACGACACGTTTCAAACACAGCTTTGCTCCGAGGTGATACTCGGAGAAGTCCCATTCCAGCCCTTCCGTGACCCTCCGCTGGGCAGCGAGCGGCCAGCACCGCCGGAAGCCAAGCATTCCCAGGGTTTCAGAGGACGGGAGAAGCCGGCTGGGGATGCCATCCCCGAGCCCAGGCTCCGGCGCGGCTCGGGGGTCCCGGCCCGGCCCCGACGGGCGCTGCGCGGCCCGGCCCACGGCGCCACCCAGCGGCCAAGCCGGGAA